>JAVDPK010001242.1:2416852-2464655 GCA_034780415.1 Cichlasoma orientale | reverse complement strand
CTGCCCCTCCACCCCCCCCCCCCCCCCGTCCCAATATCAACCATTCTTACGCTTTCTCCCTCAATCCTCCTCCAGTCCAGTTTGGTGCCTAAACAGTCTCTCTCTGCCTCTGTTTTAAAAACACACAGTCAAGCAGGCACACAAAGAGCGCTGTGAGCAGCTTTTACATCAGCTTTCATCCAGCCTGCCTTGTGAGCATATGCACACGTTCTCTGCAACAACCACAACAAGCACAACAGGTATGGAATCTAATCCCAGCTAGCACATGCCCTCTGCCCACCACCCTCCCAGAAGCACATAAACACACAAACTCCCTACAGCAGCCACCAGTTTCCAGTCCCATCTCACCTGCAGTGCACCTGTGCCTGTCCACCACTCCAGTCATCCCAGGCTGCTGGTCAGGTACAGTGAATCCTCATCGCGCTTTTGCCTGTCTCTCCCTCCCTGTGCTTCTCTTACCCACCTCCCTCTCTTTCACTCAATCTCCTTCTCTCGCTGTCTCGCTCTACAGTTGCACATGCGGCGGAAACTCTTTATTTAATTCATTACAACACCAGCAGATTAACTCTTTCGCAGATGGGTGGTTGGATCCTGCTGGTGCTGGCTAATTGAGCGGTGGGCTGCTTGACTGGCTGCTGCGCTCCTCTCCAGCTCCTCCCCCCCGCCCCCTTCCTTGCTGTCCATGCTCTGCAAAACCACGAGATGACAAGAAATCCTGGGCTCTGCTGCTTCCCCCTCCTGCTCGCTGAAAATGCCTTGTCACCTCTGGATCTGTCCACTCCACAATACATTGAAGAAAAAAATGCCTACCTTGTGCTCTTTATTCCTCTTTCTTTTCTGCCTTCATTATTGTACAATTTATCCTTCTCTACACAACCTGACCTTTGCAATGCGATATCTCCACCTACCATATATGGGAGAGGTTGCCACGGCAACTATGGACTCCACCTGTCGTTTACCCACCCTCCCTCTTGCTCATTCACTCCATCACTCTCTTTGATTCTTTCCCCTCACCCCTGATGTGCTTTTCTTGTCACATCATTACACTAAATTTACCCCCTTTTTAACACAGCAGCTGTACTGGCCCGCTGAGAGCATGTTTCTGTGCAGTACAGTACAGTACGAGCATGTGTGTGAGTTAGAAAAGAGAGCCGTGTGTAAAAGCATAAAGTACATTTGGAGAAGGCAAAACAGCTGATAAAAAGCATATGCATGCATTAGCATATGTGCATTCAGTATGCTTCAGTGTGCCTTCACACACCTCAACACACTCCCTGCTCTGTTCTGAACCCCTCTTCAGAAGGTGGCGCCATGCTGAGTAGCATCCTGTTGCAGCACCTACAGCTGGCTTCTTTGATCTTTGTTATTTTTTTTAATCAGGGTTTCGGGATAAATAAAGGACATCTCTCATCTTTAACCACCCCTCTATGTAAAGTTTTGCACGTTTTTCCAGGAGAGAAACAAGGCAAAACTTGTTCAGTGACCTGCGAAAACTCCCTGACGGACTTCTCTCATGCCTTTTCCGTCTGGCACGGTGTCAACCTGTGCGTTCGTTTCACTTTTGATGTCATCAGCAAGAGACTTCTTGTTACCTAACAATCCATGTGACTCGTCCTAGGTAATGAGGCTCTCTGTGTCTACAGATACTCTCATTTTTCTGTTGACGTCACTCACTGAGAAAACAGGAATATGGGCTGAATTAAAAGACAAACCTGCCAAAAAAAAAAAAAAGTGCCATAAATGGAGCAAAGCCTGCAAGGTGCTTCAAGGCAAGTAACTCGAGCTGCGCTATGTCATACAACCACAACATGACTCACTCTCCTCCTGTTGTATATACCAAACACACTGCCCCCATTTGGCAGTTTGTATTTAATCTTCACAATTTCCCATCTCTCGCTCTGACTGCTGCAGCAGCCCTGCACCCACCTGTTGGCTCCCATATTCCCAAATTTCTATGCATATGATATTTGGGGGGAAGAGATGGTCTTTGAGCTTAGATGCCAAATTCTAGTTGTATTCTGCTGCTGTAATATATTAGTCAATAAAGTAGCAAATAGTAACAGACACAAATACATCAACTAATAAATGAATATTAATTACTTGTTCCCGTGCAGATCGCTCTGATGTGCCCCTCATGCTGGCGTGGGAGGGTGAGGGCGATGGTGGGTTGTGGTGGGGGCTGTGGTGTGGATGCTGCAGCTGCTGCTGCTGCTGCTGCTGCTGGTACTTGCTCTTCAGGTGGTCCATGAAGGCGTCCCTCTTGCGTTCCATGTCAGCTTTGTGCAGGTTGGTCAGGGCCTCCAGGCTCTGCGCAGCACTGACAGTGTGGCGGTGCTCAGACGTGTGTACCAGCCCAACATTGGAGAAGCGCCGAGCATTGTTCCCCAGTGTCCGGTATTCCCGTGGATATTCCAGGTCATCTCTCGAGATCATGTGACCGCCAACACGCTCGGGATCTAAGAGATGAGGGGAGAAGAGGAAAGAGAGAATAAAGGAAAGGAAGAAAGAAAGGGTGGAAAGTGTGCAGGAGCGAGGTGAATCATCACCCACACAAGCATGCAGACAGATTTTAGGGTGGAGACGTACATACGCACAGCAGGCACACATAGGTGGAAACAAATGAAGCAGAGAAGGAGAGTGGAAATATAAGGTACAGAGGGGACAGGAGTGCAAGAGAGAGAGCGAGAGAGTGAGCGAAAAAGAGAGAGAGAGAGAGAGAGAAATGGGATGGGATGTTAGACTATTTGCCACCAGGACGGAGCAGTTCCTTGCAGAATTATTGATTTCGAATGCTGAGGGAAGAAAAATGAGAAAAGTAAAATGCTTCTGCAGTAGATCAAAGGAAGAGGCTCAAACTGAATTTGTTTTGCCAGATATTCCGTTGTGATATGCCTGCTTGTCATCTTAAGTGGCTTTCATTGTTTTCTTGAGAAACAGTGAAAAACAAAACACTGAAAATTGAAGCGATCAAGAGTCACAAGGGAGCACGAAGACGCACCCTTTTCGTTCCTGTCACTATTTTGTCCTTCCTCACCAACTCCTGTCTGTCTGTGTCAGCATCGCCTGCATCCCTTAACCCCCCTCTGACATTTTCTCTACATATTCTCAATGTCTCTGCTGAAAGGTACTGATCCTGCTGTCCATTTTTAAGGAGGTGCTTCAAACTGACAGCCGTTGGCCTTTGTCAGCGTTCTGACAGACAACACAGCCGAGGGTGAAAGAAAAGGAAAGGAAAGGAGACAGATGGAAGGGGACAATATGGTTACGTACACACACACACAAGCACACACACACACATAAAATGTGTGACTTGAATAATGAATGAACTTAAAGTGTGATAAAAGAGTAGAGAACCTTTTGTCCGGTAAGTTACCTTGCTTAGGAAAACAGGCCCCAGCGTTGGCTAGAAGAGAAACATGCCAAGGGTTAATATGCGTGTTTTGCACAGATGTGCAACCAAACACACCAGAACACATGACCATCAGAAAAAGGGCTATCGAGAAATGATAGCGCTTCCTTTGAATTACAATATATTAATGCATTATATATGCATTATAATGTATTCATAAGGGTTCACATATGGAGAAATGGATTTCTATGAATGCTAATAGTGTCTGACAGAAACCTGCAGAATGGCGAATGACTGTCGTGATGAATCGCACACAGAAATAATGTTTCCTAAAACCACAACACATTTCATCAAGCATAACCAAGCACTGAACATCACTAAACATTTTTCAACTTGATAATAAAAATAATACTATTTAAACTAAAAGCATCAAAAGTGCTGAGGCTTAATAGGGCTGAATGAAGTGCACCATATGTACATTAAATTCTCATCAGCAACATTAGGACGAGCTGAGCGGGCGAGCAGCGGAGGGAGGCTCCTCGGGGCAGAAGCAACAAATGGACTGTTAATGAACGCAGAAGCGAGGAGAAAGCTGGCCATATGGAGGCTCCGACGCTCTCTGGTGGAGAAACCTTAACACAGAAGAAGTCTGTTAAGGGCCGAGGGTCTGTGATCATTCCAGGGGAGCTGCAATCAAACCGTGCACTCATCGTGAACCCATTTCTTACTCTCGCCGTTCTCCGAAAGAGTCCGCACTTAAGTGTGAAATGCAGTTTCAACACACTGCCCTAACACCCTACACATTATGAAGTGCTGATAAACTGAACAGGGAAAAGACAAAATGGACTGACCTCCCAGCTAATAGCATTAGCATTGAGCTCTCCGCTGCACACCAAGGCTGACGGCCATACTCATTTGGCCCCTTCTCAGCCTCCCAGATCTCTGGTTTACACCTCATTAGGCTGGAGCTTATTGTGCATCAGCTAACAAGGACCTGACTCAAGGGCCCCATTACAATGCTTGGCAAAGCTGTGTCTATGTAGTATGGCTTATTATGTGACTGAGCAGCCGCGATGACAGTCAAAAGCTGAGTACACTACGCTGCCTATAGACGGGCATAAAGCTGTGAAGAGAACATCAGCAAACATTTACAGTACAGTACACAAGAGTCTAAATCTTGCAGACCATCAAATATTTAAATTTTTTACAAATAGTCAAGACAGAAGATGATTTTTGATATTATCACTACACAGCTTTTCTCCAGCTGCCAAAATGGCACACATGTTTTTATCCTGGAAATTAAGTTTAAAAAGTAAAATCCTCCTTTGCTTGGCTTGTTTTCTGGTCCGATTATCAAGAATCTGGAAGGGTTTTGTCAGCAATGAAGGAGTTTCCTCGAGCTTGTGTATCTAAGGGCAACAAGAAGATGACTGTAGAAAAGTTTTCTATCCTCAAAATTACTTTCCTTCACCGGATGTCAGATAATCGGAAATGCCTTAAAACCAGCTCTGCATTCAGGCCAGTATGGGCTGTGGCGGTGCATTTGTTTTAATAAGATTTCATGTCATAACAGAAGTTAAACGGCTTGCAAACGTCTGCCAAAATGAATGACTCAGTCTCTCTTTGTAACATTGGTTTCAAATGCAATCCAAAAACTTTCCAAACTGCAATTTGTGGATATATTTTTGCAAAGCCGTTCACAAAGTCCTCCATCTTAAACACAGCATGAGTAAAAATTGTGTGGGCAGGAGCGTAAGAATAGAAAATGGGAACAGGTTATTCATCTTTACTTTCGTCATTCTCAGCCAATATATTTCCACATAAGCTGGCAGACAATAACCCTGACAGCCAAAACAATCTGTGAAAGCCCACGCAATGGCAGCATCATTTAAACATACATAAAAAAAAATTTTAAAATAGGGTGGCGGTGGATTTCTGGTGTACACTGTATAACAAGAAAGCACTTTCTTGGTCTTGGGTGGCGGGCCAAATTGCAACTACAAACAGCCTCCAGGAAAAGTTGCAGGATGTTGGCCAGCTAAATAATAGAGGACTTGAATGACAACGGGAGCCTGCAATGAGAACCGATTAGATCTGTGAACCCAATGAGGCCTGAGCTGCACTGCCAAGATAGAGGGCACAGTCAAGTGCATTAACCTGTCTAAATAAAAAGAGCCTGCTGCGGCAGGCACTGAGAGATAACACAAGACAAACAGAGGCGAAGAAATTACAATCCTAGAAAAATAGATACTATAACACAGGCCAAAAACCCCAGCAAAAAAAAACCCCAACTTCTAACAACAAATGCAGCCTGATTACGCAGTCCAAATCCATTGATATTTCTCTGGGTTTATGCAAAATGCATGAAGTCTGAAACCACCTTCCATCAGTGAAGATTTGTCTACAAATGAAAGATTATGCATAAAAAGATGTTTGTTTTTTAATCAGGGACTTATAGCAGTCATTTCCCCCCCACAATCCTACTTAACTTTTCTCATCTACCATTAAACGCAGGCAATTTCAGTTACCAACAAGGTATTTGCCAACTCACCCACAAAAGCTATCAATAGACACACACACACACACACAACATTAATCTGTATCACGACAGCCAAATTCTGGACTGCATACTTCCATAAGGAAAATGTGTTTTTACAGCCACCCACTGAACTGGAGTTTGAGCTCAGGAAGAGAAGGTACTACTCATCATATGCATAGACATATGGTATGAAGAATCAGGAAAAGGGGTTTGGATTCGCTTTCTGCTGGATTTGGAAGAGGCAGCCAGTGCAGCTTTATATTTTAGGGATGTTAAACATGTGGGTCAGAGAGAGTAGGGGGGCGTACGAGAGGCTTCGAGTCGCACAGCGTGATAAGAGAGCTACAAGGTGTGAATAAACAGAGCTCTGGATTCTTTAATAGCTAAATCTAATTTCACAGGTACTTCAAACACTTGAGTCTGTACATATGGTGCCATACGCAGCTGCAATTGAAGGCTACTGAGTAAGTATTATTTGGAAGGATACAAGTATGGATGTACATTGTCTTAAAAATAGTTCTCATAAAAAAAGTTTTATAAATAGAACAGAAGGTATATTACCTGAGCAGCATGGTGGCTGTAGTTCGTATACATGATATCAGGGACGCGATAGCTTCCTAATTAAAACTTTTCTCCAATAATTAAAAGTGAAAAATGCCAGTTATAATTTCCAGCAGTTGAAGGGGATAGTTTTACATCTTGAGACAGTGCTTTCATAAAACCAGCACTCAAGAAGCTGTAATGTGATCAACTGGCTAAACAAGTTAATTAGTTACTGACTAACTGGTTATTATCTGCTTATTTAGGCTGTAAAAAGTGGCAGGCAGAATTCTGCTTTTGTCTGTGAAATGTGAAATGCTTAAAGCATGCACTATTTTCTAAGTCACTTTCTGTCCCAACACACTGGCACACACAGTACAGTACAGGGTTTTTTTTTCCTGGTGGTTTTGAATTGTATCGACTGTGCGTCAGACAGCAGGAAGCAGAAGTGGCAAGAGGGAATAAATTAACAAAAGCGTAGCAATAGCTAGGAATAATTCAGTCATCTCTACTAATTAGCCCTCTGGCCCTGTTGTTCCTGTCAAAAAAAATTTCTTTTTTTTTTGTAAGAGAAACATCTTTGGATTGCTTTCATTTATATTTTTGTATTTTAAAGTGAGTTTCTTTGATAGTGCGATGTCCTCCCAATGCAAAGGGGAAGCAAGGCGAGCTCTTCCCTGTAATACACAACCTAATTTACGCCTAGCAAAGCAAAGGCGCCTTGTGGGACGCCGGTTGTGGCAGCACAGACCGGTTGATTAGCAAACCTGAGAAAAATTGGGGAAGATGTAAAATTAAGCAGAAGTAGGTGAAAACAGCAAATTGCAAATCTGGCTCATCTGTTAAGACGAAAGGCAAAAGGAAATACGCAAAGCCTAAAGCTGCTCCCAATTTTAACTCACTGCGCTCCAGTGGGAACACTTAAAGCAAACAACCAGAAGGAAAGAGGGGCATGCCAGGATTATCTATAACCTTATGAAAAACCAACAACCAGGACATGATAAAGCCTGCGGGTCACAACACAAGAGGAAGCCGCATCTCCACAAGAAATAAGCCTTAATAAGACCACAGTAAGCTGCATTATCCAAGGCCAAAAAGGGTAGTTAAAAATCATGTAAGGTTAAGCCACAGTAAAACCCAGTGACTATTGATTCTGCAAAGTGACTCTTGTGATGTCGATTGCAAACTGTAGTACACTTTGAAATTTACAGCAGCTGATATATATAAAGGCAGCCATTTGGATTTCATTGAATAGGGCGCCAAAAAAAAAAAGGACTTTGAACTTGTAAAAAGAACTTTTGTTTCCATCTCGCGTCTTCCTCTCTCACTGGTTGTGCCTGCTATACACTTAAAGCAATCAGGCTCTGAGTTAAAAACACACACACACATATAACCTAGCAGACATGTGCTCTTCACTTTTTTTCCCCCTCTCCATTAAGGTAATCTCTGAAAGCTCAGAAGCGCTGCTGTGCCAGGAGAGGAGAGTTAAAAGGGGTGAAAATGACAGCTGGGCAGAGAGAGCAAGCCATCAGGAGAAGGTCAGCCTGCCTGTCTGAGCTGCTGGATGGAATAACAGGCCGAGGCAATCATAAGGCTCCAGACGGCCTCACATATAACTGACAGAGACAACTGTAATCTGTTGCTCCACACGAGGTGATGGGGGGACGCCCTCTTGATCATTAAAACACGTACAATACAAAGTGGCACGCCCATCTTTTCACCTACTGCTCTCTTCTGTCTATATTATCTGTGCCTCTCTCCCACCCACAAACCTTGCTGGCTCTAACTTGTTTCTGTGGGCAACACTTGGGAATACTACAGAGGCAGCCAAGTTAAAAATGCAGCAGTAACGTGGATCCAGCAAAACACCTGTTAATACACAAAGGCACACAATCAAGCAATTAGAGCATGCTACGGCTCCTCTGAAACATCTCTGGGGCCGCCTGCAGCTCCAAACGACAAATGTGTGTGTACTCAACTGGAGGATAAATGCGAGCGACGGAGTATAAGTGTGACAAAGATATTCAGGAAGGGGAGGAGAGACTTGGGGAGAAACAGGTGGAGGTAGCTAGCATATTGCACTTCTTTGTTTCACTTATCATTCTGGTGAAAGCTGGCTGTCTTTTTTTTTTTCTTTCTTCTTTTTTTCTGGGAAATAACAGCAGTCCAGCAGCATGTGAGAAAGCCTCTTAATTACAGCCTGTTGTTGAACCAGGTCAGGCAGCATGCTACTGCCACTGGGTGTGAAGGAGACACTGCAAACACAATGCATTACATCAGTGCTGCTACATTTCCTTCACTGGGGAGCTCTACAATAGGTTACCAGATGGAGACAGGCAGGCGTAATAGAGTTAAGAGACGGCTGATGAAAAATGTGTTTGGAGAGAAATACTTCAAAGATTTGCAACTTCTCTGACAGCTGTGCCTAACATCGGATCTCCACGAGGCAAAGCACTCTGTAAAGCCTCGCTCTAATGTGTTTGAGTGTTTTAGATCATTTACAGCAGACAAATTCACCACAATTTCAAGTAAATCCATCATACAATAAAAGTCTGGTTGCAGTTACGCAGTATGATTTCAAGTATGATTTAAAGTATGCGCGTCACCAAAATCATCCTTAAACTTCTCCTTACAGATCATACAGTTTTAAGACTGTAGGACCTTAATAAAATAAAATAAAAATAAATACTGGACTGTATTAAAAAAAATAGACACTTTGGGAGATCTTTCCTCATCTTTATCAGACCAGAGTGTGATTAGACAAGCCAGCAAAAAAATGACATATTTTACTTACACTTACTCAAAACTGTAAATTAAAGAGTAAATAGCAGCCGTATCCCAATGAGTCCAATAAACACTGACTGTTATTGAGCCTGTTAAAAAAAAAATCCCCAGTTGCACTGCTGCCAAATGAAGCAAAACAAATCCTACAACCATTTTAGTCATAGCAGTACGAGGCTGCCTCTGTATTGAATGTGCCACACTCAGTAACCTTCGAAGGGTCCAAAACAGCAGAGATGAAATATGGATAGATATTAAAACTAAAGAGCAAATAAAATTGATAATCTTATGGTCACAGCTGGTCCAGGTTTAAAGACATTACATATCTAGTCGAACACCAAAAAAAACCAAAACAAAAAAAAGAGGGGACCTTATACCCTCTCAGCATGAATGATAGAGATGCCCGAGTCATAACATCTCAAAAAAACCCAAAAACAATACAACCTCTGGCAGGGCAATGCGATAAGAATGACTCATTGCCACATGCACAGTGTGTAAACACTGACCATAATCAGCCACGCACAAATTCACGAAGACACATGCACATAGTGTATAGTGTAGACGGAGCTGGGCCCAAACTGGAAGATGGTGCAGACCACCTTTTAAAAGTATCTGCACCGGTCCATGCCATAAACGATTAAGCGTTATTATAGTTAACCTGATACCTCATTGATCCCTGTTGGAAATGTCTCTTCCTGACTGATCCTGCCCACATGGAAATCAGAGCGCAGTTTCAGTAACAGCAGCAACTGGTGCTGGTAAGTTATTAAAAGTGTTTCTTCAGACATCAGGAGTGTGGACCTGAAAAAGCTCAAATCCAGGTCTAGTTTTTTTCTACTGATTTAAGGGCAGTGTTAGTGTATTAGTGCAACCACGATGTACCCGCTGTATGCAGAGCGAAACACGCTGGCGGGAAAACAACAGGAACTGTGCGGACCACATCTGGTTTGGTAGATATGATGCTGCGCGCACTTTTCTCTACCTTGCTGCACTCTCTAAATTCAAAGTGGCACTTGAACAGTTAAATAGCAAGCTGGACTTTATGACTTATAATATCCCTGTAAAATAGCATGATGCAGTGCACTGCTGAGCCTTTCAGCCAAGTGATGAAAGCAGCAACAAAACAAAGCATTAAGAACAGCATCACCTGTGGCATGATCCAACCGCTTTTTCTTGTTTCCATGAAATGAATGCCGTACGCTGAACTCGGAAACCATGGATATCGCAGCGTGGTGAATGCTAAATATAGATTTTCTTTTAGGGATTTAAAACAATGAGCTTATTTTCCACAACTGCATGTTTTCTTTTCTTAAATGGAAAACCTGGGTGCCAATATAGTTCACTGGGTAGGAGCACGCAACCCATGTGCCATTAGGCTAATGGAGAGGCCTGGGTTTGAATCTGCCTCAAAGCCATTTACTGCATGTCTTCCCCTGGTCTTTCTCCCAGCTTTCCCGTCTTCTTGTTGCTGTTCAATCACAATAAAGGCTGAAAAGCCCAAAAAAAACAAGAAACCTGGTTCTCCGTTTGAACCTACTGGTTCGCGCAGGCCTTTTTGTGTGGCGTTTGTATGTTTTCCTACTGCATGCATTGATTCTTGTCAAGTACTCTAGCTTCGTCACAGTGTCCAAAGAAAGGACTCCACATTAGGTGCACTTTGTGCTTCTAAATTGGTTGTAGGTGCAGTTGTGAGCATGAAATGTTGCCTGTCTCTCTGCATTAGCCCTGTGATGGACTGGTGATCGCTTCCCCTATGGCAGCTGGGATAGGCTCCAGCCCTGCCGCGACCCTGAACTGGATCTGCGGCTAAGACGTTTATAAAGATGGAAATGAGAAAAAAAAAATGCATACAGGGGTCTAATAAATCACACCCTGAATAAAGTCAGAACAGCTTTTTTGGATATAAACAACCACCAAACAAAACAGAAAAAACACCCAGGATGCAGCTCTTTCTTATGAAAAAGTTAATGTGGTTGCAGAGAAAGAAAGATATTTCAGGAGAGAGAAAGGGGACAGAGGATGAAAACTCCAGATTTTCCTGAGGGCTTCAACATGACTGTTTATCATGCAAACAGGTCAACTCTGGCAGAGGCAAGTGGCTGAAAACACTCATCCAACCAGAATCTGCCAGCTGTCCTCTTATCTTGTCCTCATATTAATAAATATCTCACTAAGAACACACATGAACCACAGCGAAAGCACTGCCGCTTGAAAAAAGAAAAAAAAAAGAGGTGTGCACGCTAAAAGCATTCGAGCTGCTGCACCGCACGGCCATGCCTGAAGAACAGAGGGAGCTCTGGTTAAAAATTAAAAAGCGGGAACTAAAACACTGCTAGAGGTCACAGATAACAGATGAACCCCCCGCGATGGCTGCCAGTAACTCTGTATTAAATTCCTTAGGTCTAATGGGTCATTATCTGTCCCACGGGCCCCGTTTTATTAACAGAACGACATACTCGCACACACACACACAGAGTCACACATCTGCATATTGAGATGCTTGCTGGAGTAATAATGCTGCAAAGCAGACCCTAACTATAACATGACTGATGGGGTGAAATCTGGTCGGGTAGCTTAGGCGGCAATGAAAATCTGAGGATATAAAAGGAAGATTTAAGAAGCCTTCTGTATCTGTGCTGATACCCTGAGTTTTTACATATTCATGAGATGAGCAGGGTTATTATGAAAGAGGGGGGCAACACCAGAAGAGAGAGGAGCTATAAACCTTTTTACAGCTGTGCTTCTATGTGTCCCCGACTTTCTGGCCTTATGCTCCTACTTTAGACAATGCTGAGTGTAAAAAGTTATTAAAACATACGCAAAGACCGGTTTTTATAATAACGAAACAAATAACTGATGAAATCACTAAGAATGACCGCCCAACCCTGCTGCGCTACAAAGCTCTTTTTTTAGTGCACCAGTTTTTGTTATATTGCACACTGTTTTCCTCAACTTTCACATCCTCCTTGCATCCTAGATGTAAAAATAAGCTATTTTTTGCGTGCACATTAGGGCCAAGAACTTAATGCGATGTCTGAGTGGTAGCTCTGTCAGCTTCTCTTCCTGCTGCCAGCGGCCAAAACAATCTATTATTGCAGCTTTAAAGTGGAGCGCCACCCATATTACTCTTAAAAGTCTGTTTAAACGTCTGTGGGAGTACCACTGAAAAACATCAGAGGGGTCTAAAGATTACAACTTTAAAAAAAATCTGAGGCTGAGGAGCTAGAAAGGCTATGTAAGCTTCTTTTAGTATTAACATGAACAGATCAAGCTGCTGGTGGTCTAGTTGCGCTATAGGTAGAGTTCTGCTGCATCAGTTTTGCTTTTTCCTCCTTCGTGGCAATATAGGAGAGCGATGGTGGAGTCACTGGGGTGCAGTCTTATGTAAATACACCTTTGTGATCTCTGAGGGCCACCCACATGCACAGTTAGTGATCAATCCTCTATGTCAATAATACACTGCGAGTAGTCTGTGAAATAGTAATTGTAAAAGTATTTTCTTATAAAATACAGTAGCAGTCAAAATTTTGGACACACTCTAAAGTTTTGAGTGGTACTGTATAAGAAATAGAGGGAGAAATACACAGATTCTTAGAAATACATTCAAGCAGAAGAAGTGAATTTCTTGCTACTGTACTGACTGATGGTTCATTAAGTTTGCTTTGGACAGGTCAGCCGGCGTTTCTTTGTTCCACAGGCTGGAAGCATCCGGCCGATTTCAAAACATCCATCTGCAGGTATGTCAACACTCTCTGTAAGACACCCGAGGTGTCAAACCGAATCTGGGTGAAAGTGAGAGATGTGGAATGGCTCTTCAAAGATACCACACGAACCAGCTTTCAACTTCTAAAATGCTCCTTTGGGTAAAACCAGCAGGCACACAATGAGCAGAGCTGTGAAATAAAAAGACGAGTAACATAAAAAAAAAAAAAAAAAATAAAAATGCTTGTACAGGATGGAAGTGTTGAGGGTATTCTTTCCTCAGGCGAGAAATCATCCTGCTTCTCTGCACTGATCAGACAGGATGAATAACAATAAATTAAATAAATTACCAGATTGTCAAGAGCTCTTAAAAGGTAACAAAGAAAATGCACGCTGAGGTGAAAAAGACAAAGCAATTTATACTGTGACACTGCTTAAATAGAGCTAAAATACCTGTTCCAGTAACAATGAGTGTGATATTTTAATGAGTAGTCGGTGACTAGCAACGCTAAAGACCTTATTTATTTATTTTTCATTGAATAAACCTTATTAAATGACACATTCCAGTGCCAAAGAGACACAGAGCTGCATACGCAAGGAAGGTAACTGCAACCAGCGTTTACTACTGTTTCTTCTTGTTGTTATTGTTATCTAATTAAAAAGCACCAAAATAACCTTCTTAAGAAGATTATTCCTATTCTAATATCAATATACTGGAATGAAAGCCATAACCCAATTTGTGATGCTGAGGCAGTGTCTAAGGTTTCCTAATGATCGTGTAATGATGTGTAATTTGCACTAAATCTTGTCCTCGTAGCTCCGGTAAGGTTACTTGTTTTATAGGGCAGGATTACTGAGCTGGCTCCAACACGTAGTTGCCGTCACCTCTCCCAGCAGACCTGCTGCCAAGCCTCTTGTAGTATTAGCATTCTCGTTCCAGACAGAGCCAACAGGCTAACCTAACGAGCAATCTCCCACAGGAACACATCTGTTGTCAGATTAGTTAGGCTCCGGCCGTGGGTCGTCAATCAAAGTGGTGGATTACATTACGTACTGAAATTCATTCATCACTTACATCAGCTGATTAAATGGTCTGCAGGAACAGATGTAGAAACAGCGATGGAGAAATGCCCAAAAATTGGGGGGGAAAGTTAAAGTATTCAGCTCCACAAATCAAACAGAATTAAATGTGAGTGCAGCGAAAGTGAGAAAAAATTGAATTGCTGCCTTTTAGTCAGCAACATTATCATTTGTAAATGTCAGTGTTCTTGATTTTATGACAAATGTGTTTGCTGTTCTTCATATTTCTCTAGGTGGGATCATACAGTGGCTTTTTTTGCAATGTACAGTGCTTAACAAATTTATTAGACCACCACCCATTGTAAGGTTTATGAAATCAGCAGTATTTCCAATGCTAAAAACCTTTTTTTAAATGTTTATCATTTTTGTCCACAAATAGTCAAATTTACTGTGCAACCACAAAATGCCTCAACAGCCTAAGAACAAGCCAGACCTTTACCAGAGTCATCTTTGTCTCTGCTAAACAGTTTTCTGGCTCTTAGACAATTAGCCTTTCACGTCTTCCACCTGGAGGGGCAGACACGCAAAGTCACAGAAGTGCTGATTTCCTTCAAATCATGACAATAATAGAAGCAATTTTCCTCTCCGATCGGAATTATCCTGACAGTTTAATTGGAATGCTGCTGCCAGATTTTCTTTAAATTAGAGGAACAAAACACACAGGCACAAAAAAAAAATTACCTACAAGAAACTGGAAAAGAAATTTAAAAAAAAGGTTCAATCAAAACAACCAGTCATTAGCTGTGACGAGTGTGACAGCGACTGTCACTGCAGATCGGTTACCTTGGCAACAGGTCAACTGTTCTACAAAGCTCTCTGCAGTTAGCTAACCCCCAAACACACACGCACACACACACACACACACAGAGCATATGGTTAAAGAGCATTATGGTGAGAGACGTAGCCGGCGACAGATGTGGCACAAGCAGGGCAGCGGAGATTACAAGTTGTCGAGGCAACACGGCACATGAATCTGTGTTATGATACGGATCATCATGTGTCACAGTACAAACTGCTCTCTGTCAGCGGAGATCAGAGAGAAGACAAATGGAAAAATCAGAGGATAAGAGGTAGGAGGTGGATTTTCCCACAGCTGCCTGGCAGGAAATGGCTTTTACTTTTAAAAGGCTATGGAATTAAAAAAAAAAAAAAAAAACGAAACAAAAATTAAAAACATACCACTTTCATCTTCAAATCACATTTTCAAGTCATCTGCTTTCGTGTTAACAAAACCCCTCATCTATTAGGACAGTCAGATCAGAAAATACACATGCTGAAAGAGTGTCACAAATACAAAGACGCCGTGTGTGTTTGAAGTCAAGTGAAAACTGTGACACAGATCAGAAAGGAATTCCCATATCTAGTACTTCAGCTTATTTAGCAGGGTTTTGTCATGTCTGTTGTGATCCCAGTACTAGAAGGGGAGATGAACGGCACACAGCAGTCCCTAGTGGGGCGTCAGAGTAATTGCTTATTTTTAACCAGTCCCCAGAGGATATCACAACGTAGGCAGCAGAGAAGATCAGCTAAACACTCCGAAACAGCAGCTCCACCTTCTCCTTCATATGTGACATTCTCCTCTGCCTGCTTCCAAGTCTCCATCACAAAGGTCAGAGCAACAAAATGCAACCTGGCTGACAGAACTTTACCTTTTCAGTACGTGTCCCTTGGTAGTGTCAGAAGCCAAGCACAGAAAATATAAAGCGCATTAGAGTCACCGTCACGGTGTAACTGAGAATTACGGTCAATAAAATGTTTGCTATTTTATGTTTATGGCAGGGTTTGTCGATGTAATGAAAAGACTTCACTGTACAGTCTATGTGAAGGAGAAACTAAAACTCCAAGATTCCCAGTTGTACATTTATTTTTGAGTTCACCACCTAAAGAAACAGTCTGCCCTAGGAGTGCAGGTAATCGTGTGGGTGTATAGGCTTTTACGCCGGTGACAATAAAATCAATTTTTATATCTTTCTGTTCTTTATTATTATGTGATATGACTATACTGTCTGTCACTGTTGATGACCGCTTCTGGATAGAGGATTATTTTAAAAAAAATGTTTAAAATTAAAAAAAAAGCACAGTTGTAGTGAATTTTCTCTTTGTTTTTTATCTGCACAGAAAATATTATTTTCCAGAATTTCTCTTTTTGTCTCGAGAAAAAGGTATGACCTGATTTCAAGTGTTTTTTCGCTCCAATAATCCACAGAGAAGCAGAGTCGCTTGCTTAGAGGGCATCTGAAAGACATTTCCTCTAATAAATAAGTCCTCAGTGTTGCGTCTGTTCATTATAACCTACAGGATTACGCTTTGATAATGGCATCCTGCATCCTCTGGATAATGCACCATTATTCCATGTCGCTGTGCTTTTCAAATGCTTTTGAAGTACTGCATTATTACATTACCTTGACTAAACGAAATAAAATTTTGCATCTTGCTCATTTATCTCTTCTCGCTCTTGAGCGGTTGCCCTTCTAGGCATCATAGTAGTGCAGACAGTAAGAGCCGTGCAATAATATGTGTCGCTTGTCTGTTTTCTATTCATTTATCACATGCCCTGTGATCTTTGTGTACATTTATCCACAGTATTACCTCATTTCCAGTTGCTTAGGGAAGCTTAAAGATGTCTCTTTCCTCCTCTATCTTACGCCTCTACTGCATGTGCTTCAAGTGTTTGATTTGGGTTGGTGCGCGGAAAGATGAATGGGGTGGGGCAGCCGTGCAGATGGATGTTCGGGGTTCTGTTGTGATGTACTGTAGGTGAGCGGGGAAGAGCAGCCAGTTGGCACGAAAGAGGAGGAGGAGATGACGAGTCAGACGTTAACAAGCTGTCACTGCCAACACAACACAGCGCCCAATGCAACAACAAAAACAACGGAGACAACCCCCCGACAAACCTGGTGCTATAAACAGCAATCAATATGAACACAACACTGTTCCACCCACAGTGGAGCGGCACCCACTTCAGGTCAGGCTTGGACCAGTTGAAAGAAAATGAATGTGTGGCGTTCAAGCCGCAACCTTCAGGTATGAGGAAGTGGTTCTCACGTCTCATCTTTACTTTTTAAATGTTTCATTTATCAGCTGCTGTAAATGCAGATACTGATGGATCAGCAAATACTTAATATGGGCCTGCTGCTAAATTGCGTGGGTTCGAGTCAACGGTTGTGTTGACTTTGAGTTTGATAAAGCACAGCGGACCGACCACCACCGACACGAGCAGCTGACATAGCACCCCGAATCATCACAGACTGAGAAAACTTCACTCCGGACTTCAAACAGCTTGGATTCTGTGCCTCTCCACTATTCCTCCAGACTCCAAGACCATGATTTATAAATAAAATGCTAAATTTACTTTCATCCGAAAAGAGGACTTTGAACCACTGAGCAACGGTTCAGTTCTTTTTCTCCTTAGCCCAGCGAAGATGCATCTGATCTGGTCTCGGCTTCAGGAGCGGCTTGATATTAAATGCAACAGTTGCAGCTCCCTTCCTGAAGACGTCTGCGTGGCGGCTCTTGATGCACTGACACCAGCCTCAGTCCACTGCTTGCGAAGTTCTTAAATCGACTTTTCTTGACAAGCCTCTCAAGGCTGCGGTCATCTCTGTTGATTGTGTGCACCCCCCTCCCCCCATACTGTTCCTTCCAGTAAACTTTCCAGGAATATGCTTCAATACAGCACTCTGCAAACAGCTTTTTCAGCAATGACCTTCTGTGGCTTACACCGCTTGTGGAGGGTGTCGATGATCGTTATCTGTACTACTGTCAAGTCAGCAGTCTTCTCCATGATTATGGCCGTATGTGCTGGACTGAGAGATGCACGGTGTCTACACAGTACTGTTTGTACAGTAATTTACTCAAACTTGACATGAAATCTCGGATTTCTGATGTTTGTGAGTATAAGGCATAATCATCAAAATGAATGGAGAATATATGAATTTAATTACATCAGCAAATGCACTTTTTCTTGATATTGAAATTTTTTGAGATGCACTAGAATGGATTGTTTCTGTTAAGGTCACTTGTGGCTTCATTTATGACAATAACCATAAAGATAACGTGAAAGCTGCAAAATGTGGAGTTCACAAACCAGTTGGTGATGTCACTTTGTGTATGCGTGTGTGTGTTTTTTTTGTGGTAAATAGCAGTTTTAGTTGATGAAACGTAAAGAGCAGTAAAGTTGCAGTAAAGTAAACGGTGCCCTTCCAGACTAACCTCGGTGTCTCACTCCCAAATGGCTTACCACAGCAAGATGAGGATTAGCCAGTGTTGCTGCCACCACTTCAAAACACTGCAGCTGCAGCAGTCAAAATCAATCAAACCAAAAGACAGAACATCAGATGTATTCTGTTGCTTTTGGTTACTTTGCTTTTTTGACTTTACATAGCTTATCAGGAACTCAGATAAACATTCGGTTTCCCCTTGATTTAAATTTACGGGAAACTTTTTGATTCCATATTATACCATGTAAAATCTCTGATTGCTACAGTGTCCCCTGTAGTATACTTTTAGTCACTTATTGCATTGGATCATGGGACTAATAGCTGGAGGGCTCAATATAGGCATGCCAAAAACACCTACTCCCTAAAACTCAAGAGCACCGAGTAACATTTACTCAAGTTAAATGTCAGTTATGACGAGTCCCAAGGGCAATCTGACTGAATGTTTTTCCTTCAATCTTAAGGCCTCGTGCTGCCAATCACACCCACAGAAAAGCTGGCTCTCTGGACACATACACATAGGCGGGGTATCGCAGTTTTGAAGCTAAAGCAGGACTCATTTGGGAGCCGAGGTCTTTAAAAGAGAATACAGCAGCATGTAATGTAAAAAAAGACATCAAGAAATGTCTCTATTTTAGTGATTGTTCCAACCCTTTCTACTTTCCACCTGCTGTCTGAATGGAGTTTGAATCTGACAATTGTTAAATGTTCTGCCCCACAGCCCCAGAGCACTTGGCAGAGCAGCCCATGGCTGATCCAGTAAGCACTAGCACTGACTCACAACGAGCACAGAGACAGAGCGAGAGAAATGGAGATTGACAGAGAGACAATGTCTGCTACAGAGAGACAATAAGAGAACCCAAGTATTGAGGTGGATGAAACTTAGAGAGCCAAAAAAAAAAAAAAAAAAAAAATTGGGAACATAGAGGCTGGCAGTAAGAGGGCAGTGAAGAGAGGAGTAATTGATGGTTTTCAGGTGAGCATTGAAAAGCAGCTGAAAAGTTGTGAAAGAGAGGGGAGGAGTGGGCCAGGATGAGGTGTGCACAGGGAGAGACAGAGAAAAATATTTAAGAAAGAATCAGGCGCCAGAGCTCGGGGCCAGATAGGCGAGGGGCAAAGAGGGAGCAGAGAGCAGGAGCCAGGTTACGAAAGATGTCCTTCAAATCCATTTCTCACCTCGAGACTCATTAGCGTTTGTGAGCGAGCGTCTGGTTATAAATAGGCTGGGGAGTGTGTGTTCGACAGTAGGGAGTCCACAATTTGACAGCAAGACATTAATCTCATCCGAGAACTCCCAGAAGATGGACAGCGAGACAAACAGACAGATCTCCCAAAACAAAGCACACTATTTTATCAGTCAGCGACTCCCCGAAAAGTCTTCCGTACCTGAGCCGGACTCTCCGTACTCCATCCTCCAGTATAACGCGGAAATGAGTGCAAGCAAATTAGGTAAAAACTATAATTTTTTAAATTTTATTCATCATGGGTCTATTTTTATATACTTGGAAGTATTTACTTGTTATATTGCAGCTGCAAAAAACAAAAAAATTCAAATAAAGTTTTAGAAAAACGTATCTTAATTCCACCATTCAGTTCAGCAAATATCAACTCAGTGAATCACTAGTTGCACCTACTGTAGCGTTATCTGAAGGCAAAATCGATGCACTGCCACAAGTATTTACATGATGGACTGTAAGACAAATATTTAAGCAAACACTCATCATTCCTCCTGGAAATACTGCATTTTGCTCTTGCTTTCTTGACTCTGGTGAAAGGTATTTACACTTTAGTACATCTAAGTAGAAGCTGTCATTTTCAGTCAGTCTCCTCTTAACTCCTGGTTGTCAATGAAATAGTGCATATGTGGAAATGTGGAAGAAGATAAACACGTGAGGAGAGCATGAATGAAAGCTTCAGTGTGGGATTCGCTGGTCATTGAGCTGAACAAATCAGGGTATTTTACCAACTTGTAATCTGATCCAAAATGGAAAGGCTTCACACTCTCTTGCTCATATGATTTTGGCATACACATGAAAAAGACCCTGATTTGTTTGATGCCATAAAGAGCACGTTTTTTGCTTTGATGTGGCAGGATTTTCAAAAGCAGAGCCTTCCTCCATTCTGTCATGCCATCCCTGCTTCTTTTTTGGCCGTATTTTCCCTTTTTTGTCCAACTTCTGACTGTAGAGCTCTTTATGCTTCGCTAGACACTTTTGAGATATTTCTCGTTCCTGCTTAAAAGCTTGTCAGTCACTCATGGCATGTTCTCCAGCTTCTTTGTCTCTCTCGGGCTGGCTCTGCTCTTATATTCACGTATTCCCTACAGTCAAAAAATGCAGTACTGGCTTTAATTACATGAAGAAAATCGTACCACTCTCGTCTCCAGCTGACATCCGGGTATATTCAGTTTTTGAGTTGCTGTTGTTCTCAGCCTCTGGCCATTTGGTGCATGTATGTACAAATGTTCCATTTCTCTCCTGTCTGTAGATGGCGCCTGTAGCTACAGCACTATCCTCATACCCCCCCCCCCCCCCACCACAACCATCTCCTGCCCACCACACAAACAATTTCAAGCTCCAAAAATCTAGTCTTCCTGAATCTCGGCCCAGATCCACCAAAAAAACTAAGCTGGATCCCCTTCTCGCCATCTCTGGCATTGCTACACTGTGGCTGATCATCAGGACATAAAGCTGAGGCAGAGCCCAGGAATTGAATGAAGGCGGTTCAGAGCCAAGAGCAGTCAGTCATGACCTGGAACCGTTAGCAAACAAGCTACTTTCAACCAGGTCGTAAAAATGTAGATTACTGTTTTCACACACGCACTGCAGTCCTGAATTGGTCCAGGAGTACGGGACAGTAGAAGGTCAAAGTCTTTATGACTATGATTTGGGATCGCACCAATTTGTGAACTGTGGGTATGATGTGTCCCCACAAGTGTGCCTCCCACACAAAGTATTTCAGAGTAGTGTGAATGCACCTGAAGCAGACTATTTCCTGCTACATGGGTAACTATGGAACATCTCCTGACCTGATTCTCCCAATATTGATGCATAATCTCGGCTGCCACAGTTAAATATCTGTTCGTTCAGCAGATAAAGCAGTGGATGCTTTAATTTCCTCAGGAATTGGCAGAGTTAATATTTGACTTCGGTTTACCAGGTGGCCAAAAACACAACTGACAGAGCTAGAAGAGCCCACAGACCTACAGTACCTCCTTTTTGAGAAAGTTTACAGTTAGGCCTGGCTCAGTTAACCCTGAACCACCCCTTAGTTAAGCTGCAATAGGCCTAGACTGCTGGGGGGCTTCCCATGATGCCCTTAGCATTTTTTTTGTCACTCACCTCTTTTCTTTCTCTATCTGTTTATACACCACTTGCATAGTTATTATTAATGTCTGGCTCTCTTCTACAGCATGCATTTGAATGGGTGTGTCCAAACTTTTGACTGGTACTGTATATTGTCCTGTATCCTTCCCCTCACCCCCAACCAGTCACGGCAGATGGCTGCCCCTCCCTGAGTCTGGTTCTGCTGGAGGTTTCTTCCTGTTAAGGGAGTTTTCCCTTCCCAATGTCGCCAAGTGCTTGCTCATAGGGGTCATCTGATTGTTAAGGTTTTCTCTCTATTAATGTTGGGTCGTTACCTTACAGTATAAAGCACCTCGAGATGACGGAGATTTGACCTCATGTCTTGTTTAATAGCTTTGCAGCCAAATTTGACTGGATGTGACTTGATGCAAACAATACAAAAGTACCTCAGTTTTGAAAATGGTTACAAAGTTACTTGTACCTTTGTCTTTGACCATTGGGGGTGGTATGGCATTTAAGATGCAGCTATTTTGTCATTAGCTCTGGTCCATTCCACATCCACACTAACTTATTACTAGCAAAAATGAACTTACACTGACTAACATCTAAATTAGACAAAAAAAAAAAATCAGCTTCATCCTCCATTATTAATGCTTTGTTGTAAAAAAAATTACCATTTTTTTGTCCATTATAAAATAGCACACAAAATATTTTAAAGTCTTAAGAGTAGAGCATGTTGTTGTCACTTTAAGAATACTTGGGGATTAGTATGGTTTTCTATCATTTTAAGGATGAAAGCCCTTCCTAGTTTTCAACACGCAGGCTATCATATTCGGATTAACAATTGATCTAAACTGTCATAATTCCCTAAAATGAGGCTGGTCTGGCTTTGAAGCGTCACAGACGCTACACATTCAGATTTAGACATTTGTCCTTGTATGTGGTGTAGTGTTTAGCTGCTTATAGACACAAGGTTTTTCCTTTATAGAACAGGAGAGAAATTTAAAAGTTTTGCTTCAAACTAGAGAAAACGGGCTTATACTGTACAGTATGTCACTGTTAGCATAAAGTTTTTTTTACCCATAACTAAATACACCAAATCACTACAATTGCTCTGTAACCAACCATAACGCCACACGCCGCTGGTCTTTGTGTGATTTTGCAGCGTGTCAACTAATGCCCAGAATATCATGCGTACATTTCCAAGTGTGGCAGTGGAGGTTAAACTCTTCTATATTTCAGAAAAACTGCCACTGCTGATATTCTAAATATAACATGGACACTTGTGGTGAGAACACATCTCCATAGAGAGCTGCTGCCAGAGGTCGACTGTTCGTGTCGTGTCAATGTGACTGAAAAGGAAAAAGAAAATATATCAAAAAGAAATATCACTTTGAGGGTAAGATGGGGCTCTCAGAAATGCTGCCACAGCCCTTTATCATCCTCTTTCTCCTGTCTCTTCACAAGCAATTTTACCCTTACATCTCTCTCCTCTTCTCCACGGTAGCGACAAACAGTGTGCTTCCGGAGTGCTGTTTCAACTGTGCCTGGAGAAAAAAAAAGGCAAAGCTACATCTTTTAAAGTGAATCCTAACTAACAGGAGCTATAGCTCGGTGTACAGAAATGTTAGCTGTAGCCTAAAAAATAGTGCTGAAATCCACTGAGTGATTAACCGTTGATGCCTTTCATCAAGGACTTTTTTTTTTTTGCTGGTTCCCACTGCAGCGATGTGAGGATTTGCTGCTTTTCTCCAGTTTAAACATGAGCTCTTTCTAAAAACACAGATGCGATGGCAGATTTCCAAAAGTAAAAGACAAAAATCACTTACTAAATCCCCACAAACATGTGGATGACAAAGAATTGTGTAATACAGAGCACTGTATCCTACTCACCAGAGTTCACAATGAAATAAAAATTCATGGAAAAGATTTAGAAAATGTTTGTGCTGTAATCCATATTCACACGGGGGTAACACTATAAATGGGAACTCCCTCTCACTGCGTTTGGCAGCGTGGAAAACATTTTTGGACACAGGTCAGGTTAACATGCATTTTAAAACAAATTCCACTACAGGCCAAAAGCTTTTTTGTATCCAGGGAATATATTTACAATAAAAATGAACAAACATCAATGAACCGCAGCTTTTTAAAGGCCAAAATGCTATTAGCAAAATCACTCACAGACCAAATATTACACAGAAAATAAAGCAGGCATGTTTGCTTTGCTTTATTTTGAAATGATGACAAAAAAAAAGAAAAGAAAGAAAAGTTAGCTGTACTACCTGTTAAAGATACAGATTATCATGTGCTGAATGTCAGGACAAGTTGTCATTTGATTATGATGAATATTAATAGCTTATAATGGATTAAAAAAAACATTTTAAAATGCCAAAGAGCTTAATTTTCCTCTCTCTCTCTCACACACACACACACACACACACACCTACATACTCTCTATGATCCTTCACATAACATAGATGTATCTTTCTCACAGAAATCCCAGCACACACAAATGTCAGCTGCCCACTTTTAATCTCCCACCACCTATTGTCTAGCTGTCTCGAATCCTTTAAACTCATTTTATGAAGACGACAGAGTGTAGGCGTTTTTAGAAGACGTCGAAGAGAAAAGTCGTTTATTCGGGAAGAGTTTGCCTCGTTTTAATCTCTGAAGTGGCTGCTTTGCGAAGAAAGTGCACGCCTGTGGGTGCATGTGTGTGTGTCTGTCTGTCTATCTCACTGTGTTTGTGTATTAGATGCTTTGACTCTGTGAACCCTGCACCCTCCTGGCATTGATCCTAAATGCACGCATAGGCACGCGGACAGACACACATTAACTTGCTATTAAGTGATGAGCTTGAACTGAGGGCATGATGAATAAATAATGGTTTAAACTCTTGGGGGTTCAGTTGACTAATTAAGGGGGAAAAAAGGGAGTCTTCTCGTAAAGCAACGATAAAAAGGAGAAACAGAAGGCCAACTTGTAAATCAAGGATTACTGCACAGGTTTCATGCACACCAACACATAAACACTTGGAAAAATACACACACTGCAAACATATTCTAATTTGTGCTATAGTGTGCTATCAGGAAGAGACAAAAGAGGGGAGGAGAGGTGCTGGCCTCTATTGACGAAAACCCTGTGGGCTAATGAGAACTCCAACACACGGACACACACAAAAACACCCCCACACACACACAAAAACACACTCATTACTGCTATATCCCTGTATCGGAGTGCGAAGGTGCCATGTTAGCGTCTCACCACAGTCCTTTTCAGCTGAAGTCATCATGTAGGAATAGCTAGAGAGAAGCTGTAGTCACTTCACAGCATCCTTGACGCTCTGTGAGGCTCCTCGTCGCCCGACAAACTCTTGCACATGCTGTCACTGAGGTCATTAGAGTAGCATAATTGTGAAGAATAACTGGTCTAGCTGGCCCAGCTGTTCTGCTAACATCATCCAACTAGTTTTCCCTGGATCATATTGTCACTAAATATGTGCAGACGGCAGAGGGGCAGAGAAAGGAATATGAAAAAATGTTGGAAAAGGGAGTGGCAACACTGACTGAGGGCTTTTATTTTGGCAAGCTGACATCTCCTTGGAAACAGACAAGTTCACTATTTAAGGGACTGCAGGAGCCCTCATAGAGTCAGCAAATCCGAATCGGCTTCAATAGCAGCAAAAGAAAAGTTCTGGCAAAAAAAAAAAGCAAATATATATCAGCGTTGCAGCAGAAGACGCAAGAATAGAAATCAAATGAACTACAACTGACTGGCTACAAATGACTTAAAAACTCCCAAAGGGCACATGGGACGCAAAAGCAGAGTTTGTGAAAAGCTTGTCATGAATGAGGCAGCAGTGGCAGCAACAGCAGCAAGTCCTAAAGGAGCCACCAAGCTCAACAGCCTTTGAACATACAGGAGGCAGGCAAAGGCAGACAGCAGAGCTACGTGACTCTCATGACAACCAACCACAATCAAACAGATGCACAAACACACTGTCAAACACATCCAAAGTCCCTCAGTGCTTCAAGTTATCAAGATTAAAAACCGCAAGCATCCGAGCGAATCCAGCAACGTTAAAAGAAAAACTCTAAAGAGAAAGGGAAGAGGAGGAGGGAGATGGACAATAGACAAAAACAAGCAGGGACCAGGACACACAAATGGAGGAGAGGAGTGAGGGGACCACTCCGACTGCCCACCTGAGGGTTTCCCAGCATTCTCCATCCGCGCTCCTTTTAGCTCTCTGTCCCTCACTCTCTTTTCTTCTAGGTCACTCCATCCCTCCACCCTTCTCCTCATTCATCCCCTGCTACTGCCACCTCACTGGGACACTGGCTTAGGCAGAATATTGTGTATACAAAAAAAAAAAAAAATCAAAGCGAGGGAAGGCAGGGAGGGACAAAAGGATTGTGAAAGAGTTGGGAGAGAGTAGGAGTATTGGAAGAAATGCAGGGAGTGAGAAAGACACACAAAGAAAGCAAGAGGGTGAGAGAGAGAAAAGTGAGGCTGCCAGTTCCAAACATTGTCTCTTTTCTCTCTGTCTGATTGTGTGTCCCTAGCTGTCTGTCTTATTTGCTGCTCTCTCTCACTCCCTCTCACTCTCTCTCTCTCCATCTTCTACATTATGTCCAACTGAGTGGCCGTGCCAGGGCAGGAGGAGGCAACATAGCTCACCCTGGCCCTAAAACACCTTGCAGACAGACCACCGACTGCAGACCTGTGTACACTGGTTGTGCGCTTGAGGCCATAGATTGAGCAGGAGTATGTGTGTGTGTGTGTGTGTGCATGACTGTACTGTCAGCCAGCCAGAGCCCCAGATTACCGACGCTCCACTGGCACGTCCCACTTCATCCTTCTCTTCTTGTCACCCCGGCAACACCTCCGCTCCCTGCCTGCTTCCCCCAGCCTCCTCTTCTCGTCTTTCCCTCCTCCTCTTCACCTCCATCTGCCTCCACTTTTCCCTCCCTTTCTTTTCTTTGCATAAAACGAAGGAGAGTCTTTATATTGAATTTCATCCATCTCCCAAATCTTTACCAGCAGAGCCCACAGGAGAAGTAAAGATCGTCAATCTTTGCATCTTTATCTACTCTGATAAAAAGAGACCCATCAGAGTGGTGTATATACACACACATGGCCCCCAGGGTGCATCCTTGCTCAGATAAAGATAGCCAATCGCAGGCTGGGGAGGTGAGAGGAGTGGTGTGGTAATTAACAGTGGGCCTGGGATTAGTTCAACAGAGCTCAAGAATCACACTGAACAGCAATCAATCAAAATCAGAGGTGAATGAAAGCAAAGCCGTTTCTATCTCCCCGTGTGAAATGGCAATAATGTTTGATTAGCATGTTAGATGCTGTCAGGATGTGCACCTGCATAAAAAGAAAGAAAAGGTCAAGGCAGCCCCCAGGATGAAGACCACCCTCAAAAAAACAATGCAGGGATCCAATCTGTGCAATGACAAAGAACTTGCTTTTTCTCATGAGCACATCTGAGTCTTAGGTTTACTGTCTTCTGTGATTTAAGATACAACCCAATTCAGTAAGGCCTGAAAATTGGCCGCAAAGAGATATATGGTGCTGCATCAAAAACCCGCCTCCGATTGCTTGGAGCAGGTTTCTGTGGAGGTGGTTTGCACAGAAGACACCGACTCGTCTGCAAACACTCGCAAACTGCCAAGCAGTAATGAAACTGAAATGTGCCACACAAACCAGAAACTGAGAACATTCGCCTTCAAAGTGTAGCCAGGAAATTAGTTGCCGCACAGGACACAATGCCTACATGCACTTACATTTCGCAGCGGTCTCGCTAACTTTGGACACTCTGGCGACTGCACACTTAGCGTCTTGCTACACAGCAGATATTGGTCACTGACACCAACAGCAAAAAATATATACACCCTCTTGTTCAAATATTGCTGGAAAATTTACCTAGTACTTTACAAAGCAGTTTTGCATCATCATCATCCTCCATGCATCTCCAGCTTGGTGCAGACCAAACGCATCCCCAATGTAAAACAAATGTGACATGAACCACAGACCAAGACGCTGACTGATCTCTATGCCTGTATGACTGAAGCAACCAGAGGAACTGCCCTCTGCTGGTCTTTACTCATAATGCCATTTTAAAGCATCTCTATATTAACTTCACAGACCTGGAAGCTACATCCTTTTTTTATATCTATCCATTTTTAAGTTCAGTTTCCCTTTTTTGTGTTTTGTATTTTACTGACACCACTGTCAGTGGAATATCTGAAGTATTAAAGCCCCCTGATAAAATGATTATGCACGTGTCACTAAAGTCGCAACACATCAGCCTAGTATTTTACTTTTTCAGCACATTTTGAAGTGGTCCTCTATGCTGACCACAATGCTTTGCCTCCACACCTTTCAATAAAGTGTTTGGGATGGTGAAACCAAGGCCATGCCGCCCCCCCCCCCCCATTATCACTCCACTGAACACCCACAGATATCTTACCCTGTGCAGCACTACACCTGCTGAGCGATGCAAGGTTAACAATGGCCACATAGGGATTGACAGCTGCTGAACACGCAGCTTTACTCCCCGGAGTTCACACACAAAGACACTTGCAGACACGCACACACATTAAACTATTTACTGCATACCTGCTGTGCACATGTACTGTATGCACTGAGTGGGACATGAGTACTGGTGTTCACACTCTGTGTTTTTACCTATATTGATGAGCGACACAGGGGGGGAAAAAAAGTGTGTTGTAAAGCTAACTCTAATGCCTTGCAAGGACAAGTGAACAACAAGCAACAAAACAGCGTATCTACCTTTGAAAAACAACCCTCTACCCACCAAGCAATTTAGTGCCAACAAATACATACAGATGAGATATTAATGGCTTACTGCGTCCTCTTTGACCTTTTAATTATTCTGATTTGTGTACAGAGCAAGAATGCCATAATTGCATTAGCATCTCTGCAGGTTTACTTAATGTTCCAGTAGAGCGGGAATTGTGATTCAGCGAGCAGATAGGATAACACCCCCTTCTTTTCATGTACACTAAACGATGCGCGTGTGGGGCTGTGTGTGTGTGTGTGTGTGTGCATGCTCGTGTGACTGCAGTAAATCATCTGAGATTTATTAGCTCAGTTACCACTAGTCAAACCCTCTGACGCGCAATTATGCTCTATCAGCAAATAAATGATTTGGCTATTACAGACCATAATTGGTTATGGAAGAAAGGGCCCAATATATTGTCCGTCTCTTTTCCTGATGCTCAACATCTTGTCCTACTTTTTTTTCTGCTTGTATTACCGGAAAACTCTATTTGCCCCCTGTTTGCCCCCTCTTCCTATTCCCCATTTCCTCTTCTCCTTCCTCTGAGCAGTTCCCTGGAGAGGACCCTGGCTCCTTACTTTCTCTTTATCTTCTGGCAAGGCATCTGGAAAGCCAGCTCTGTCTCCACCTCTCTCCATCACATTCAATCATCCTGATGCGTATTCAGTTCTCTGCCCTATCCACCAACCCTCTACCACCCCACCACCACCCCATCTCCCACCTCCTGCCCCACCCACCTTCCTCTTGGCTCTTCACCAAAGGATTGCTTATAACAACCGTGCATCTTTCTGTTTCTATCATCTCCCTGCGATTGTTTCCTTCCTCGCCATTTTGCTGCATCCTTTGTAATATATGAGTGGACTGTTGAAATGTATGCAAGCGCTCCTCTGAAGCTTTACTTCCATTATACATTTGTAGGCAAATTTGAAGGTGACAGCCTTCAGGTAGTCACTGTAGTTAAAGCTAAACCATGCACACTTTTAATCACTTATTGGCTCTGTTTCTGAGCCCGAAGCTGAGTCATATGAACCCCATCCCTTTAAATGCTTTTATGTTTGAAAGATTCGATGCAGAGCAAGTTCCCTAATGCCTTCCTTATTGAATTGTTTGTGTACTACCAGAAAAGCAGAAAAAATATGCAAGCACATACATAAAGCCTGAATTACACGAGGACTACGGTATTAAAGTCATAATGCAATGGAAATAAGATTTCAATATGACTCAGTGACAGGAAAGTGGGCTGGGCTTAGTTCATACAGCAACATGAAATGGTAGCTGTACAGAGGGGAAAAAAAATCAAAGTAGAACAAGGCAAACAGTAATATTGGATAAAATATGCTTGGGTATAGCTACAGGCACTCAAATGTGCACTTGCTACAAAATAAAATGGATGAACTTCCTGTGCCAGCTCATATTTGACTACCTGAATGAAGCGTTTTGTTTCACTGAAAGCTGCTTTCTAAGGACGTTACAGCGACAGTTACTCAAATTCAAATGATAAATGGGCAACCAACTTTTACAGTTCACGAAAACATCCGCTCACAGTCTTATGAAATTATGACCGCTGTTACATGCTTGCCATCCATACAGTTAACTGTCATTCTTGCCTCTGTCCTTGGCCCCGAGGACGTGGTTGCAGCCGAACGCATTGCAGACATCTACAACGCTGATCAGCATACCTTTGTGCAGCAACATCACTGTGTTAGACCGACAGCTGGAGCAGAACGTGAGACTTATGTCTTGAAAATATACCCAGCGAAAGTATATGCGCTGTTTTCCACTTGGTTTCTCAGGCCATTATATGAGATTACTGCTGCCAAATACAGGCAAAGACTGAAAACGCTCAAGAGCCATTCAAAAGTCATTCAGATCCGCAATAAAAATTCTGTGAAAATATGTAGAGGGTCTTTTGAGCTCACTGACTAGGAGATATTCTGAAAAGAGAAGGAGACCTGAACACAATCCATAACTCCACCTGCCTGTAAATGTCATTCTGCGGTAACGGTGCCATTCCAACTAAACAGGTCAGATTGTATCCTAATAACAACCCCAGAGAGCTGAAACACTGTGAGATCTAAGAAAAAAACAGAGGGGAAAAATATGTCAATGCACTGATAGGGGAGCTGAAGCATAAAAAAAAAAAAAACAACTGGTGTCTTCATAGAGCTCAACATGATCAATGACCCTACGAAGGACTGGACTCCAATCAACACCAGTTACTTTGTTGCATTTTGAGGACCAGAAGGTTGTTTAAATCCTGTTCCCCAAAAAGTCAATTCCAAACCTGTGGCACTCACCACAGTCCACAGTTATGGATCATTGTCTAACTCTTCTAGATACAGTGCCTAGGGACTTCAACTCATGTGGCACGCCTGACAAACAAGTGCTCTTTTACACATATAGGAAGCATGTGGACACCAAGCTCCTCTAATTCCAGTAAAGCTGGAAGTGAACACTAGAAAGACCAAAGAGCTGTGTTGGAGGGGCACCTCACACCTCTTTGGACCTATGGGACTATCCTGGAAGGGCAGGTGACGAACTGAACCGTCCTCCAGGATTACTCATCCGGCCAACAGAATTCAAAAAACTTTTCACTCACCATAAAGAGCACTTTTCCTTTGTCTACTTGTGTGTGTTTACATGTTATTTTGTTTTGCCTGACCTTCAGACATTTGCCATTAAATTTGCATTTATTCCGTTTTTATTGCAAACTGAGGTACAGTAACAAGTTGTCAAAAACCCGAGCAACACTTTTTCATTTACGCACATTCAAATGAGAAGTACAAAATGTTTTCTGTACATAAACTAGAACCACCCTCTTCAGGTACACTTTGTGGCTTTATGGTTTTTAGACAAACTACAGTCTGAGAGAAATCCAGATATGAGATATGAGTGAAAGCAGCATCAGAAGGCTGGTTGATTGAGAAGACATAAAGCTGGCATACAGTAGGCCTAGTAGGAGGAGATCACCTGGTGCCTGAAACCCTCTCCCACACTGCAGTTAATTAATTCTGTCCTATCTCTCGCTCGCTCTGAGAGGGAGAAAGAAAGAAACTGTAATGACAGCACAGCAAAAACAAGTGTGACCTTTAGGGCCAGATCTTATTTTGACAGGGCGGGTAAACAATCTGTTCCACACAAAGATAGAAAGAGTTAGTGGAAGAGAGATGAAACTTGTATCTCTGAGTGAGAGGGTGGCTGAGGAAGAAGTACCTGTCTCATTATACCCCAGCTTGGCCACACAGGACATCTCTGCCTCGCAGGGCCGAGCCATGGCGCTGATAAGAGGAAGTCCGAGGGGGGTGGGGTGGGGCGTTGAGCCGATAAGAACCGGCTTTAAAAATCGCAGACATTGACAAAATGGAAGAAAATCTCAACAGAAGTGCAAGTGGAAAGAGAGCTAAGAGAGCCCGAGAGAGAGGGATGGATGGATTTGCTGAGTAAATGGCTGCAAGCTAATCATGACGCTAACAGTAATGGATAGGCAGGGCTGTGCAGATTGCCTCATTTAAGGACACTTGAGTATCGTTTAGGTAATCTCTCTGACATATTCAAAATGAATGTAAGCCACTGAGACGGAGTGGTCAGCACCGAGATGAATGACAACGGCAAAGACATTTTCCTTCTTTCTTGTAAAAAGAACAAACAAACAAACAAACATTTGCCTTTGCATTCTCTGCAATGGCAGCCAAAACACTCGCCCTTAGGTCTGGTGACTGACAATGTGTGCAGTAGCTTCTTCCATCGCTCTCTGCGCTGACATGGAGTCAAGGCAGTACACAAAAACCAGAGAAAAACTGAAAGTGTTTCCCCTTCCTTTGATCCTCAGCTGGAGGCGTGATCATCAGCGACCCTGAACAACCTCTATTGGGATTCTCACACATACACATGAATATGTGCACACACAAACCTTAAGTGTGGGTTATGGTATTTAGTCTCTTCCACAGTTAAAGCTGAGGACTCTTGTATAGCTGCACTTGCTTTTTACTTAGTTTCTGGTATCCTATCCTTTCAGTGACTTTGCCATTCAATATTTTTCACTCATCTATTTTCTATCTCTTTTCATCCCTGACAGCATCTATAGGTTTTGTATCTATCCTTCTTCCCTCAATACCACTCAGAGGATTTCTCAGTGGTGCTGTTGACTGTACTATGGCCCACACTGCAGTAATCCAATGTTATTGGGGTGCTATAACTCAGTTTTATGTGATCAGGAACCCCGCAGCCCTGGCTTTTGCACCTTATGACAAATGACCCGAGTCAGACATATCATCAGTGAGTCAGCCAAACTGAAAGGCACTGGTGACACCAGCTTTTTCTGCTTTCTCTAGTCTTGACTGCATGTTCAATGTGTGTCAGCCCAGCGTTCATCACTGTGTGGGTGAGTTTCTCCATCAGCGAAGAGTCGGCGCCGCAGAGTAGCATTAACATTAGATGTGATCAGTCCGCAAGGAATTCAAAACAGACAGCGGAGACATGTTGGGATGTTTTCTTTTCAAAACCGCCACAGTGTAAGAGCACGAGAGAATCATGGTGCTGTCTGTTTAATCTGCTCTCTCGGAGAGAATTTTCTGTCAAAATTTCCTCCCATTTGTCTTAGAGCTTCTGCAGCAGCACACAACGAGCAAATGAAGGCAGACATTGAGCACGACGGCGTGCTGCTTGTGTACTGAACCAAGTGAGGAGGCCTCGGTTTTTGCTTATTACCATTCCTTATCTAACCATTCTCTGAGAGGAAAGCAAATAGCAGATTTTAGATTTTATGAAATAAAATATGCCAGTGCCATTTTACAAACAACAAAAGCACATTATTTGACCTCGCGTGAATCTGTATCTGAGAGAAAATAGAAAGCAGTCATCGATTTGCTCTGTTTGCTTCGGTTGGTAGCTCTAAATGTCTTTAGGTAAGACAATAAAGAGCTGTCACAGAGAAGTTCACTGACACACAAGATAATGTATCCCACATATCTTACCTTGGTAACTTTAACTTAAAAACAAATAAACAAACAAACAAGTTCTGTTCAAACTCTTTTCACTCATTTTCACACAACCAAAAATAGTTTCTTCTACAAGAGGGCTCACAGCCACAAGAAAAAGAGGTCCTCCTGCACGTTAAAAACTCAGTTAACAGAAAGTGGAAAAAAAGGGGGAAGAAAATACAAATGAGGTGCTAATTATGCACCAGAGTCCCTCTAAGTATGTGAAAAACAAACTGCTTAAATACAGAATTTTCACTGCAAATGGTACTTTCAAAATCCAATTTGCTCATGGATTTTTGCACATTTTTTAATATCAATAGATCCCTGAATTTAAAAATAAGTTTATATATATATATAAATACACACTGTTTAATCCCAGATAAAAGAGCAGCTTCACATTAATCGCATTGCTATACTACATCAGCAGTTCGGTGAAGGTGCCCTCTCAAGGACTATCCATCAACCCTCCGTCCCTGATGACCGCCTAGTTCTATGACGAGAAAGAGAGTGGTCTTCGTTCTTCAAAAGCTCAGTAAAGGCTGGGATGGAATAATTGCCCAAAGAGAGCCGTCACTGTATTTTCTTCTGTGGATGAGACAGCTTCTCTTTATCCATGTTTGTCGCAAATCCTGCACAAAATCCCAAATATGCATTAAAGTTTATTAATTATGTAGATTTAGCGGCACAGTGGACTAAAAACACATTCACTTCGGCGTCAATGAAAAAAAATAGAGAGCAGTGTCCTGTGACGTCTTAAGCAGCTTTTAATGACTATTAGAGAGTGCACATGGGGCCTGTGGCACAGTGGATGAATTAGCATTCAGTACTGGAGGACACAAAGACTCAGTCAGGTCTGAAGGAGATCCAAAAGGAGTAGGCCGGCCCTTTCAGCAGCAAGCTGGACACCTATGTGACATATTGATCGAATATTGGCTACGCAGTACTGCACTTGAGCTCCATCACCGTCAAGGCTACACTCTGTCACTTCCCCTTTTCAGCTGTTAATTTGTTGCACCCTGAATTTTAACATTCTGCCCTGCACTCTGGCAGCCATCACATCCAAGAGAAGACCACTACATCAAACTGCAGCTATGACGACAGGAATTTTAACTACACCGGAGAGGGGAAATTAGAAGTGCTCAAACTCGCGCTAATGTTTTTGAGCATCAGTGTGTGCGTACCTTGACTTACATTAGCTGACTCCATACAGTATTATTGAAATCTGTCCTTGTGTTATTACCCTCAACCCACCTTTCCTGCTCTTTTTTAATGTCATACTTAAACACATTCATCAATCATTTAGCCTTCACTTTGATATTGATGTGCTCTATTATTAATATTTCCAGAGAAGCAAATTATGAGCACTTTGTATTTAAGAGGCTTTATGGCTTCAGCAAGCAGTTTTTTAACTACCCGGCCTTATCAGTGCAAATCCAGACGTCCTTGGAAGAAAGAAAACAAGGTTCTGCTGACAGTGAGATGAGAGTTTCACCATTCAATTCAACTCTTATCAGGTGGTTTTACAATGTAAAAGTGAAGTTTCTGTAAAGTTTTGATTCGTGGATAATCTGTGTGCGGAAGAAGAAACAGTATCACTAATGAATCCACTAATTGGTTATATAATTGGCTGCAATTAGAGACGTCTGAATCAAACAGCAAGTTAAAATATCAGCAGTAATGAACTGCCATATCTGTTGAAACCTTCTGCAAAAATGGAGAATACTGTATGAATGAGGACCGTGGTTTAGGCGAGGATGAGATGTAGTAATAAAGGGAAAAAAAAGTGGTTATGCAACAGGCAAAGCGCAGCAAAAATAATGCCAATCCACCCCTCGTGTGCTTAATATGAATGCATTTCTCATCCGATTTTGTCCACGAGGGTGGAAATTTGTGTTTTATGGAGGGTATTCGAGGATTTATGCTTGGTCTTTCAACTCAACAGGGTAGCTCTGGGTTTCTGGGGGCCTTTCATGAAATTTCATTTGGGCTTTTCATTCCTGGCTCTGTGTCAGCCGTCAACACACACCCACAACAGTACATCTGCAAAGCATGAGTCAGTTTCAGGCAACATATGCTGGGTATCAAGGTGAGATAAATAAAACTGTACGTTGCAATCACAAAGTGATTATAGTCCAAAAAAAATATCCGATTGTGAAATGAAACATGTTTTAAATAGATTTAATCTTGTACGCCCAATTTGTTGACTTAATCAACGCAGCCTGATAGATGATTAAATTAGCTGTAAAACATTCGTCTACTTAATCACATTTATCAATCACTGGTTTAATGATAACTGTCAACACTACAAATGTGATCATATTGTAATCAAAGCAGTGTGTATGAATACCAGTGTTATATTTATTGCAGAACTAAAGCTCATTATTGCTTAGGTAGTACAAACAGTGGGGGCAGATTCAAGCTAAATCCTGTGATTAAAGGTAAGCTGCAACCACTTAAAAAAATAAACTCAGAAGTGCAAGCTTTCTAAAAGTAATGCCAAAAGAGGTGTTTTGCCTCTACATATATATATAATTACTTGGCCTCATTCATTGTTCTTGAATGGTAAGCTAGTTCTTAGAGTTTGAATTATTATTTTTAACTTTCTTCAAAAAGCTTAAAATGCTAATGCGTTTGGACCCATTCTTTTGTGATGACAGAGATAAAGACTGCTGAAACGCTGCATGAACCAGGCCTCTATCTCCTTTATTACAGAGCAGCCAAGCTGATGGACAACATTTGGATAGATATTACTCTGAAAACTAGGCATAACTAGATATCATGGTTCAGTTTCCCAGACATGGATTAAGCCTAACGCTGGACTAAAAAAATTTTCCAATGGCAATCTTCATGAAAGTTTTCTAGACTAGGCTTAATCCAAGTCTGGGAAACTGGCTGAAAATGGTTTATTATAGTATCTTAATCACAGCTGACGGCAGGCACTTCAAAGTAGATGCAGCTGCTTCTCTCACACTCATCAGAAGCTTCCCACAACCCTGGACCTATGTCACACACTGGTTACTAAAAGGGGAAGAAATAAAATATCACTGTGTTTCAGATTTTAGCTCATCTCATGAGGTAAGCAGGAGTGTAATGCATGTTGTTATGCGAATAAATAAATGCTCAAATTCACAATTCTTTGCTGTGTCACTGCATCTTAGAGTGATCCTTTGAAGCTTCGGCTTTCAGGGTCAGCCCTATATAAAAGACTGTATTTCTGATAAATATAGTAATATTTTAAAACCACAAAAGTAAATTCCAAAGATTTTCTGTTTTTTTGTGTTGGTCCACAATACATAAGCAGGCATTTTAATATAAAAAGAAACTGTGGCAGACAAACGATACAATACAATACTGACACACTTTATGAATTTCCTCTGGCTTGTTTCTGCACCAGACTTTCTTGCACTGATCAAAACAATACTCTTACATCTCTCACCTGCTTATATCAGCTAATATTACCTCAACCTACCAAGTAAGAAATTAGCAGCTATATGCACCTGCATGTTCTAAAGGCAGATGCTCCGACATCATTAATGCAGCAGCACTGACTCGAATAGGGAGTCTGTGAGTATGTATGTGTGTGTGTTTGTGTGTGTGTGTGAGAGGACTGGCAGGTCAGGGCTGCTCTTGCAGAAAGCATCAGTGTGGGCAGTCTTTCTCCTGAGCTGCTGGCTGTCTGCAACTACTAACAACTGGGAGAGGATCCGTATCGCTTCACAACATAAGACTGCAGTGCAATTAACTGCAAAAAGCTCACATTTCAATGCTACAGTCAGTGGCTCGACTTTATCCCACGCTGTCCGAGCTTCACGCATTTATTAAAAAAAAAAAAAAAGTAAATGGCTTTGCAACACTAATCAGATTTCCTGTGCTGATGTATCAATCAGATCAGTCCGCATTCAACACCCTGATGTATTGAGTATCTGACATTACTTTCATTGGAGCAAAAAAAAAAAAAAAAAACCTGCAGCGGAAGGGAACAGTTCTCGACTTACTCAGTTATATTTGCATGAATAAACACACACACGCACACACAAACACGAACACTGATCCAAGCAAGCATTCATCAAAGATCAAACTAGGGTTTTGCATTTCCTGAGATACTGTTTTAAGCTCTCGGATGTGTTTGGTCCCCGGGGATTTTTAGAGCTGCCTTCTCAGCTAGTAATAAGTTCATGCACATGTCAGTGATTATAATTTTGAGCTTTTTTCTTTTCCCCATTTTCATGACGCTTGTGTTTATTTTATGAAAAGATACATAACTGAAGATTTTGCAACGTGCTATTCCCAAACAGCAAAGCAAATCAAAGGAAACTCCCCTGCTAACAGGTGGGTAAGGAACAAGTAATCCTGACCTCTTTCAAGAGAGATGTGTGGACTTACTACTTTAAGCCTGACTGATCCATGAGGCACTCCCAGCCTTTATCTAAAAACCCTACTTTTAGTTGTAGCCTAGCCCTGGAATAGATGGAATCATTTGCACTTCTTAAGCCAAGCCTGCTATTGTCCAAAGTCCAAGCAATTTAAGGGAAGAACTGCTACTGTAATATACATGACATTTGATTTGCTGCAATTTACACAATATCTGCTAATCACTGCTAAGTAATTAGCAGATAAATGTTAGATAGAAAGCAGAAAAAAGTGAATTTGTGAATGACGCATGTTGTATAGAGCGCTCTGAGTGCTTGAGTAGAAAAGTGATAAGAACCAGTCCCTTTACTGCAATTTTACTCACCAAAACTGATGCCCAAACGTCCTCAGTAGTCTGTACTACATTAGTCAGATAAACGCGTGCGCACACACACAGTGAAAAGGTCCGGTTTAATGACTGAGACCTAGCAGACTAGGTTAGAATACCTGTCAATCAACGCAGCCATGCCACAAACTCAATTATCCATGTGGATGAAATTTATCCCACTCAGTTCAGGAACACGGAAACTAATTTCTTATTTGTTGACAACTTCGAGCATTTTGTGTCAGCCAATCACCTGAGTCATCTCAGTCTCCAGATCTGTTTGCTTATTACTACTTCACATATATTTGGTATGTTGCAGTCGTTTTTACTGGACTGGAGAGGAGTCAGTTGTACAATTGCATGCAAAAAATGAAATATGAATGTGAATATTTTATGTCCATTATGTGTTGGTTGCTCTTTGTTTGTCTTCAGACTGCAGTGAAAGCAGAAAAAAAAAAAAAAAAATCAATGGACTGTTCAGTGGAAAAAGTTCCTGAGAATAAAATTCCATGTAGTTTGAGTGGAAATATGTCTGTTCAAAAAGAAACAGAGAATTCCCGACATTCACTCCATTTGACAAACCCGACTCCAACATACAATTCCACACAAAACAAAATTAAGGTTGCAAAAAAAAGGTCACGTTTGTGTAACTCGCTGCTACCCTGGCACCTTAATGTGAACAAATTTCCGCCGGCGTTCAACATTCATCGTCCTTTGGCCATCTACACCGCTTGCAAGACATATTTAATGGGCTCCAATCAGCAGCAGCCAGCCATCTATCCTGTTTAATCCTCCTTTCAGGTGCTGCGATTCCTCATCTGTCTTCATAAACGCTACTGGTCCCTGTGGGACCCTGAAGAACCCTGATAGGGTGGTTCACCTGACAGAATATCAAACAGGACATGTGATTCCCAGGATATTGCAGAGAAGCTATTGTCATGGCGCTGACACGTTACAGATTCACGCGTGTGATTAAGAAGCAATAAGGAAGCACAAAACAGCGCGTGTGTTTTTGTATTTTGTCACCTGGAACACCAAAACAGGTATAATCAACTCCAAATTCTTCAGGTCAGATGAAAGCCTTGCCATTTGCTTTGTTTGTCTCTTCTACCTGACTACGCATCAGTGTCACTGGCAGAACAAATTAGGAAGCGTGCAGTGTGCCCTGAATGAAAACAACGAGCGCGAGAGGGAAATGGAGGCAGGCGTAAAAGGCGAGACATTTAACATGGTTGAAAAGAGACGGCGCACGAATCAAAAGAAAAATTTGTACAAATGAGGGATTTGATGAATTAGAAAAAGGGATGATGTGAATGGTGAGGGAGAGAATAGAGGGAAACAGGGATTCTAGTTCTGGGTGTGACCCCAGTCATCTAATGACAGTCTAGAAAAAGAATGGGGGTTTGTGCCCCTATCACCTCAACGTCACATGACGACAGCTCGTGCAGGGACTACAAGTCAAGGCTCGTACACTGAGAATCAGACAAATGAGACCCTGAACTTAAGACCTGCTCCCAACAGTTTAGCAAAAAAGAAAACCAAGACATCACACTCTCATTGCCATACTGATTTTCTCGGCTCAGTTTTTTCACGTATGTGCATGTCTGCATCCTTTTTTCCTGCTTTCAGGGATGATGGCAGAGTGTGAATGTGTCAAAAGGACACAGGACCAGACACCCACGGGAGAAACATTCAATCCTGTCGCACTGCCAGGGGGAGACAGCAGGAAAGCACTCTCTCCCCTCAATCAACCCCTCCCCTCCACCATCCCAGCACTTTCCAGCTCTTGGCCTTTCCCTTTTGTGCATCTGAGTGGTAGTGATAATGGCGGGCTGTCTGTCACGCAAAGTCTGACCCAGATTCAGTCGCTGAGAAGAACAGGGAGTGGGATGATGGGGATATCTTAGTCCTGTACCCATGGGATTGATCCTCCCCAGTCAGGCCTGTTGGCCTCAAAGACAAAAAACGAAGAAGAGAAAGCAAAGCCAAGGGCATAGGCTAACCAGTGTCTACTACTGGAGTCCGATGCAAACCCACAGCAGCCAACTCATTAGGCCAGGAACCAGCGATAGGAACTTTTTCACTTTTTCAGCTCCATGAAGTAAAGGCCACTGAGACCTACTGGCCTGTGGAGGGCTAAACGAAATGAGAATAAAAAAAACACACACAGAACTTAAAAACATACTTTCAAAATGTGAATAATGATAAAAAAATGTCAGCATTTGTGCCAATCAGTGAGAATCCCCTGAGGCTCTGAGCACACACTGTTGCATAGCTACAAAGAAAAATAACAGAGTCGCATGGGTGGAGATCAAGTACACGAAATGGTTGAAATGAAATCTTAAGAAATGAAGGCTATTTTTAGATTTTCTTCTGCCGGCTAATTGTTCAAATAATTGTAATGTTTGAACAGGGGGTGGTGGCAGAGGACCGCTCACACTGTTAACTGACTAAAGAGGTATGATTCTCTGTCAAGTGTTTATTTTAGTACAAACATAGCAGACTTAGATTTCAATTATCTTTCATCAGCTTAAGCTGCACATCACAATGAAACACACTTAAGCTCAGCAAGAATTAAAATCATCTAAATATATTGTTTAAATATGCTGATGAAGCGATGGTTTTTGAAGGTTTTAAAGCAGCATTTATTGTGTTGAACGCAGTAATACATCATAAAAACTGTTCAAACTCTGGCAGATCGCAGCATGAAGTGTGTGTGCACGTCTAAGCGATGCTTCAGAAAGGTTACGACGCCCAATTTCATGTCACTATAATTCAGATGTCCTGATTGAGCACACTGGCAGCTTTAAGCTCAGCAGGGTTTGTTTACATTACCATGTTTGTTAATTAGCATGTAACATGGACACTTCCATGTCAACTTCATTATCACCCTCTCAACATTGATAAATCCGTGAGTGGCCTATAGAGATTAAAACAGGCGAAAATAAAAATGTAAAAAGCCAAGTAAAATATCAATGAGCCTTGGCCTTCTTACAGTCCAATAAATATACTGCGATATTCTGTTTGAAGTACATGAAAACAGGTAAATAAAAAATAGCAATTAGGAGTCATCTTCCGGGGGAAAACTAAGTCTAAACGCTGACATGGTTTCTCGCCACAGTCACAAAGGCCTGGAGACCAGTTGATGACCATCTGGCAACTACTGGCTGCTGGGGAAAAATTAGTATTCCCTGACCAGTTGTGAGTATTTGCTGGCAGTTGCTGTGAAATCAATTGCAGGCCTACAGTCCGGTCAGTGACCCCCTGATAACCACCAGTCACCAGGGAAAAGTGTCTATTCCCCAACTGGGAACTGGTCTCCCCTAGTTTGTATAGATGATGCCAACCTCTCTGCAAACACTTTGGGACCATTTCTTTTGGCATCCACTTGCCACCCAGGAATACACAGTTTTCCTTAGCGACCGGAGGTTTCCGGGGAGTCATTGGCTGGTCTCTAGGCCCGTGTTACTGAGGCCTAACATGGCAGCTTAAAAAGGAAGGTGAGGACGAAGACTGTAGCTTTGAAAGCAGAAAGAGTCCCAGGAGAACTGACAAAGACGGCTTTCTTCTCTGAATTAATGTGTTTTATTTCAACAGTGCCTCATTTATTCAAGGACATCTGAAACAAAATGTCAATCAAGTGTTTATGATGAAATCAAAACAACAGCAACAGCAGGCCTATGTTAAGATCATATATAAAAAAAGGCAGACACTGATTACCATACTGACATTTTGTTTCAAGAAAATGTCTTCATTACAAAATGCAGCGCTTAACAAAAGTATTACTGAACAGTACTTAGAAGAACATTAACAAAGGTCAAACATCAATATGCCAAAAGTTTTGAGGATTCAGTCTCTTCTCTTTCTTGCATGATATTGAAGCAGCTTCCGTTGTTTTTCAATTCCCTTTTTACCGTGTACTGTGGCAGATAAAAACTGTATGCGTAAGTCATTACCAACCACAGGACTCATTCACTAAAGTTGAATTTATGTAAAAGCTTAAGTGCCTTTGCTCACTTTTTCTGAAAATAGGATGGTATTACTTTTCAATATATCCTTTCAAATTGGCCAGTAATACGTTTTTATGATGGCGAGCGTGAGCTACAATACTATTATTCAGTGAAGGAAAAGGTCTGCCGTTTTCTCTCACTCGCTCAGTTTGAATGCTCCCTGCCTCTCTCCCTCTCCCCGCGTCCTTCATATGTCCTTGCGTGACAGTGCAACTGCAGTGTGCTTCACCGCTTCTGTGGGAGGCATCTCCGGGATCCCAGTGTGTGGGAGAGGACTTCTGCCTGGCTCCCCATCTTTCTGTCGCTTATCTCAATCATGCACACTCCTGCCATCCCTCCTACTGTCTCCCAATCTCTCTCCCAGCTGTCACACAAAGCCCTGCTTCACTTTGTTTTTCACACAAAGGTGCATTCCTCAGTCTGTCACCGGGATAATGGCTGGTGGGGAATTGAGGCATTTGTTTTCTTAATTCTTCCAAAATCTTTTTGAAAACCGTTTCGACAGCTCTGTCATCAACGTGACAGGCAGGTTGTTCAGGTTAACGTAAGCTAACCTGTTCCTCCTCACAGGGTATCTTCTTGTGACAACATTTTCGGCTTGCATTAATTATAATGAAATAAATAATTTAACATAAAAATACCTCAAGCTGTCAATGCAAGCTGCCAAAAATGCAGGACAAAAATCCTGCTACTCAAATCATCAAGGCTGATAATCATGATTAATAATTGTCATAATTATCATCCAACAAATAAGCAGGACTGTCAAGCAAACACATGCACATATACACACTTGGATTTTCTCTATCGCCGCTCGTAGCTGCAGAGAATTTCTCTTGATTGAGAGTGCTACAGTGCCAGAACTAATTAACAGCATTTGATTGTCTTGCCGCAGAGGTGGAAGTCATTACCATCATATTTCCCTGTGTATGCAGAATATAGTGGTTAAAAACTCCAGCAGATGTTCACAATGTGGATGCACAGTGGGTGAGCTTAATATCCATCTATATTCCATCATCATACTGAATAATACTGGGGAAAAAAAACCATGACACTAGTGCTGGTGGTGTTAATCATCTAGAGTGTGTATACAGAGAGGAAGGCATTGGCTGAACCTCTCCTTTATACCTGCCTTTAGACAGTTTTCATATTTTATATACCGTCAGGATAACAGTGGAAGGTGCCTGGCGAAGATTTTTTCTACCACTCTTTGCATTAGTCACTGGTTTTCCATTGCTTCAGGATCTTTTGAACATTTTGAATGGGATGGAGCAGGCTAATTAGCCTTCCTGCCTGTACAGCCGTGGCCTTTGGAACAGAGGGAGGCAGACAGAGACTTTAAAAAGGAAGGAAGGAAAACAGGAAGTTTTACATTCCTTTTTCAATTCCTTCTCCAATGATCAATCACAGCTCAGATTTTTACAGTATCTCCCCTGTTCGCCCCCACTCAGGCCTCAAATGATTCCAGCGGACATCAAATGCGCTCCATAGCTCACACGGAAAGCTGCCAGAGTATAAAAGACCACACCAAATCCAGACACACAGACGGTAATGGTCGAGGCACAGAGGACTATGAATACAGGAGCAAAGAGAATCCAAAAGCAAAAACTGTTTCACACTACACACCGCTGTGTGAAATAGTATCTCGGGCTCCACTTGGCAGACAAAGTAGGTCTGAATGATTTATGAGAGACAACAAAGCTTGCCAGTTGTTTGTTTTAGATAAATGCTACACAAAGCAAAAACTAACAAACCTGATGATGGCAAACAAAGAAAGACGAAAGTTTTTAGCCCGTGAAAATGCGACTAGTTTTCCTGAACTCCACAGCACCATTTCTGAAGTGGTTCAAAGTTCAAACCCGCAGGCTGTTCACGCCTTGGCAAAGACGGGGGCTTCTGCAGCAGTGCAAGAGATCTGAAAAGGTAGCTTTCAAAAGTAGTGGTTGGATTTTGAGAAGAATTCATCTCTAAAGCTGAACCTGCTTACCTCCTGCAACAGCATCCATCGGTCCCAGCACTAGCACCTGGCCAACTGCCCGCCCATCAGGTATGAACACCTGGTAGTCCTCACCAAACATTCCCTCCCCCTGGACTGCCAGCAAACAGCCTCTATCCATCCACTAAAGCTGCTCAGCTTTACTCAGCTCAGCTCTGCTCAGAGGAAAACCTGTAAACCCAACTGAGTGATACATCACAGTACTATACTGTACTTTTATGTAATCTACTGTATTCAAAATGTACAACAGCATTTCCTTGCCACAGTAACATTACGCCTCAATGATTATGTCTTTAAAGGACACTGAAGTTAGAGCATGACAAAGAGCTAAATAGGGTAGCTGACTGATAACATAGTGAATACGCATAATGGGGACTAACAGCACCTCTTGCTCTTGCTCTCTTTTACTACTATACAGTCTTTCAACATCTGCGCTCTTCATCAGCAACATGCTTATTCACAGTCAGGATCGGAGACAAGCGCTTGGGGCTGCAGAAGCACTTCCCCTTTCCTCTGCACTTTCTCTCTCCCTTGATCTACCTCTTTCCATCTATGCCTTTCTCTGTCTGAAAGGTTTCTGTGAAAGGCCTGAGATGAAAGGCTGCCCTCAATGGGAACGTGATTGCAGAGACAGTGCTGCCGGCGCAAGGTGCTACCAGAATTGCTCACTCAGAATTGCGCCGCCCTGCAAAGATACACGCCGCCCCTGTCCAAAGTTTGTGCATGTGCAACATCAGAAAGACGCTCAGCTTAACAGCCTCATACTTAAGAAAGATTTATCCCAGCAAAAATGTGCGTTGCACCATATGGCGATGACGTAATGTGCAATGTAACACACGGGAGAAACACAGCGACATAAATACCAGCTACACATCTGCAACATGTAGATACATCTACTGCACAATATCTCCTGCTTTCTGTGACAATGCAATTCGTTTCAGAATATTCACACAGCATGCACACGCGCACAACATAGTCACGCGTTTTTATATGACGTGCTGCCTTTCTAATCTGATAATCTAAGAGGAAAAGGCCTGGAGACTTGTGCAGGGAACAGCCAAGTGTCTGCTTATGTAAAGATGAGTTCTTGGAGAGAAAGCAGGGTACGCCAAACAATGGGCACTAAAAAAGATAAAAGTGTCATAAGAATGAGAGATGAAAAAAAAAAACTCTAGACAGGAAAAATCTATATTTCCATCATTCTGTGTTGAGAGGAAATGTTACTGGAAATTAAGAGCTATCGAGACTTTAACGCCAATGTTAAAACACAGGAAGGAACAGTGTAGAAGCAATGCAATCATGCACACATGATTCATTTGGAATAATAACTTCACTTCCTGTTTTTGGTTTGTCTAATATTTCAGCTAAAGAGACTCAGGAATGCTAAATCATGCATTTACAGGAACAATTTAAAGAAAATGCAAAGAGAAAAACATCATAAAGCAACCGAACAGAACCACAAAGAAGGAGAGAGTCCTCCTCTATATGTCTCAGATACAATAACAGCACACCTCATGTCTCTTCTATAATAAGCAGGACTGCAGATCAGTAATATAGAGTGATGCTGCTGTAATGTGACCACAAGCCTACTTTTTCCTCTCTCATCAAGATGAAAACCTCCAAATGCTTCAGTGAAAGTGAACAAAAATCAATCAGATGTGACTGAAATGCACCGGCCGGCACGTCAGATTTCTGACAAACATGTTTCTGTCTCGAGACATGATCTTGCATTTGGTGAATTCCATTTCCAGAAACCTGTGACGGGCAACAAGCGAGTGAAACAAGTGCTGAAACAGCCTCGCCCGTGGTGAGATTGTGCTGCACGTGCGCAAAATACTGTAGCTTCACCAAAAGCTTCCTATCAAATGTACGGCGAGACAATTACCCCTCTTAATCCCAAAGATAATATTTAAACACAATATTTAAACCCCTAAACCTATTTATACTGTATATATACATACAAGAGAAAACAGGATTTTCAGCTCGATTCTGCCAACAGCTCCTCTCATGTCCCCTCCACCACAAAATTACCAGTTTTATGGCTTCGGTCCAATTAAAGTGATTATGTGTCAGAGAAGAAAGAGTAATATGATGATTATGATAATGACAGCAAAAGACAGATGCGACACTTTTGAATGAGCCACAGGTGCAAAGCTAGACCCAGGCGCAGCGATCCCAAGTGGCAGATTTTGCGGAGCCTGTAACCGTGCAGGGCAAAGAGGCGAGAGATAAAAAGCTAACCCCTCAACTTACAGAGACAGTAATTTATGTGGAAAGAATTTACAGGTGTCACAGCCCAATATCTCTTAACGGCTCTTCGGCTGATTTAAACAGAAGCATTGGGGCTGATACCAGTCGCTTCAAATTAAGTGGTCTGCTGGGATTGAGCGGTGAATGGAATTCATTACGGTGGTTGACTGGTGTGGTGTTAATTTAAGCAAAGATAACAGAAAAGCAACAGGATATAGAGAGAAACTTCTTCTCGTGACAAGAGCGCTGTTTTCCTTTTCCTCTCATCCCCTCAATTGGTCACAGCAGATGGCTACCCTTTTTGAGCCTGGTTCTGTCTATTAAAAAGGACTTCTTGTTCCCCACCATTCTTATGCATAGGGGATTGTTGGTTCATTGGTTCTCTCTCTAATATTGTAAGACCTTTTAGCCTACAGTGCAAAATACACTGAGATGACTGTTAGTGTGGACTGGTACAGAACAATCCTCCCCCCGCCTCCTTGTCCTTCCACCCATTGCCAAAGGCACGTTGTTGTAACTAATTAGTATAAAAGGAGATAAAGATGTACTGCATTTACAATAAGTTCAAATCAGACTTGGGGAATTTATGGGCTGAACTCTTAGTCTCACATTTTTAGACATTTAAATTACAGATACAAAAAAAAAAGCAATCAAAATAACTTGCTAGAAGCAGAAAACAGTTTAATAACTTGTCTGCTGATTAACTATTTCATTAATAATTTAATCAACTGAGTTTTAGCATCATAAACGTAATGAATGAAATATTCAAAATCCTAGTCCCCCATTTTTAGAGGATGACAATTAATTGGACAAACTAACAAAATTTGAAATGAGTTTTGTTAATCTTTTGCAGCCGGTGACTACCTGGAGTGTAGAACACCTGCACATCACTAAATGCCGTGTTCCCTCCCTTGAGATGCTCTGCCGGCTCTTTACTGCAGCCGTGTTCGGTAGCTGCTTGTTTGTTGGTCTCTCTGCATCCAGTTTTGTATTTAATAACTGAAAAGCGTGCTCTACCATGTTGACATCAGGTGACTGGCTTGGCCATTGAAGAGCATCCCATTTCTTTACCTTGAGAAACTCACGGGTTGCTTTAGCGGTCGCGTCATTGATAAACACTTGTAGCTCACTGGGACACATGCCTATGCCATAACATTGCCTCCACCATCATCTGTTTGACAGCTGATGCGGTATGCTTTCAATCATGAACTGTTTCTCTCCATATTTTTCTCTTCCCACCATTCAGATATAAGTTCATCTTGGTTTCATCCAAAGAACTGTTTTTCAGAGCTGTCTCGGCTCTTTTAGATGTTTTCTGGCAAACTCTCGTTCTTGACTGTAAGAGTGTAACCAGTGGTTTGCACCTTGTTGTTTCCATTAATGAAGCATCTCTTGATTGTAGACCAGGGCTGTCAAACTCATCTTACATCGTGGGCTGCATACAGCCCATTTTGATCTTAAGTGGGCCGGACCAGTGAAATTCCCCTTTCTGTCAGCGTAAAGAAGTTTAACTAC
>JAVDPK010001242.1:2395529-2416752 GCA_034780415.1 Cichlasoma orientale | reverse complement strand
ACTTTTTCCAAAGCTGTCCACTGGGCCGGATTAGAGTCTTTGCTGGGCCGAGTCTGGCCCCCGGGCCTTATGTTTGACACCCCTGTTGTAGACACTGACAATGACACACCTACATCCTCAAAAGTGTTCTTGACTTGGTTAGATGTTGTGAAGCCGTGTTTCTTAACCATGGAAATAATTCCACCACTGCTGCTCCTAAAGTACTTCCTGTCTCTCTGATAGGATTATTTTGTTTTGTCAGCCAAATGATGGCCTGCCTTACTTGCAGTGACATCTCGCTTGGCCTCGTGTTTAAAACTACTGTGAAAAGGGCCTTATCTGGCCATGAAACGGCTCATCAGTGAATTGTCCAATTAATTTTGAGCTTTTGAAAATGGGGGACTGTGTGTATAAAAATGCATATAAGTCCTAAGGAGTTAATGTAACATTTTTGTAACACCCCTTGAATTAAAGCTGAATGTCTGTACTTCAAAATCCACTGTGGTGGTGTACAGAAGCAAAACTAGAAAAATTGTGTCTTCATTTAACAAATTATGGACTTAATTGTATCTACTAAAGTTAGTGTCCCCTACCCAGCCCACCATTAATACCAGATTTCTACCTCAAGAAAAAAAAATAATGAGTCACTGTAACAGGGTCTGCTCTCAGTCCAACATGAGAAATTGAAGTATTTCTGCTCTGAGGTTTTTTTGTTTTTTCATACAGTATATGATTCTGACCCCATGTCAAAAAATGAAACAGTAAATGCAACAGTGGCTGAAGCTGTTGACAAGCATCCTGAAGAGCAGGGTGAATAGGAGAGCCAATCAGCTCGGGTTTGTTTATAGCCTGTCTCTACATGCTGTTTTCCGCTGTTGCCCACAGTCTTCAGCTGGCAATGCTGAGAATGTTGTGTTTACTTATCCTAACTTAAAGCAGTGAATAACACTTTATAGGTACTCTTGGCTCTAATCGCAATTCATGGAACTCTATCGACAGCCATTTTAAACTCTATTACTCCACGGCTGAATTTTCTGTTTAATATACATGGATTTCTAAGGCGCTGTAGAATAAATCACTGGAATATTTCTCTCACCATTTAAAAAGACTGCTGAGTGCGTCCTGCTGCTCCAGTGGAAAGTCATGCCACTCCTGTGGGGTTCCAGACTGCTCCCAGTACAGATAGTGTTCAGAGGGTATCCTGACAGATAAGCCGGACGAAAACGATAGGACATTTTTGTGATATATGGATAGGCTGGACGGACTGAGGACAGTGAAAAGGATCAAAGGGCCACAACAAAGCCCTGTGTGTCACTGAACTCCTGCGTCAAACACCCACCAAGAGAGCAGAGGGAAGAGAAATCAATAGTGACTCATGCTATGCTCAGGCTGCATCAGGTATATTCGACCGTGAAGATGAAACAAGAAAAGAAGGGAGAGAGTGGAAAAGGAGGAGATGAGGAGAAGAAGAGAGCGATGAGGCGCATTTTGAAGGCCAACTTTGCTCCCTATTGTTATTAGACAGCTCCCTATAGCTTCCCTCCACTGCACAAGCCTGATGTTCTTTCTCCCCGTGACCTTTGTCTGCCACATCACATTGTGCTCTTTCTCATCTATTGTAGAACATCTGCGCAAACAATCTATTTCAGCGTGATCACCATTTTGCTTTCAATCATGTTCTCGTTCTGTGAGTGTCTCAAATTACCATAACAACACAAAGTTGTAAAGGTTATATTAAGCCCGGAACAAGTCGGAAATTAAGAACTCGGTGGATCGGTGGAGATTTTTCACAAAGTTGTGAGCGCAAGCCGTACAGGTGACCAGCATCCCCGAGCGCTGAGTGACACCTAAAGGGCACAGCTTGACTTTCCCAAGACATCTGCAGCAGGCCTTATTAGTATTCAGTTATGAATCATTCATATAGCCGGCTGTCATTACCACAAACAGCATCAGGGGTTCTTACAACGACACACATACACGGTTTCACGGTTAGGGGTCCTTACAAAGAATATACAGACAAGTGAAATGTGCAAAAGTGTAAAAGACTAAAAACATCTCACTAACTGAGTCGAGCTTCTCCGCTAAGGATTTGCTGCTTTTCTCTCGCTCTTCTTTGCTTCTTTTATTCGTTCAGAAAGTGGAGACCTTTGGACTTAAAATTACTTATTGGACAACTGAGAAGATTAACTCTGCTACAGATTCACAGAAGATGATAAAGAAGTACATTTTTGTACATTTAAGACACTAAATCGCAGAATTTCTGAGATTTTTTTTTTTGCTTAATAAATAATCAGTGAAATAGTTGTCACTCAGCCTTCTGTAAATACACTAATTAAATTATTAACTAATCATTGCAGCTCTAGTGGCAGCGCCTTAATATTACAAATGATACGCCGGTTACCGACACTCTATGTAAACAATACCACAAGGGAGTGCAGTAGAGAAACATGCAAATCACAAACAATAAGCTCTTTGTTTGCCTGCACAAGGTGAGACCTCTTTCCAACAAAAACTCAATTTGCATGCTGTGTGCAACAACTGTTTGTGGTTAACAGGCTTACACACCAAACCAGAACAGACTACTAATGCAGAGAGGATCAACTTCAAAGATACTCCTCTCCCTCTCCCTCTCCCTTTCTGCGAGTAAGCTACGGTGCTCAGAGGAGATGCACGACTACAAGAGCACAGCAACTTTTGCGTCCTCGACATTCCGTCTCCATATTTGGCATCGATTATCCATACGTTTGCATTACAACGCGCACTGTGCTGTAACAAGCAACAGGACGGTCAATGATAACCCAGTGAGCCACAACGGAGTTGCCATTTTGTACCGAAGCCAGGGATCAGTATTTATTAACCACATCACATTTAATGTGTGCCAAGGGCTCTATTGGCTTTAAAAGACTACTTTAGCAAATGTGTTTTCATGCCAACGTTTGCAGTGTCAATGTAATTGTTATTTTTTTTATATCCATTCATTCATCCGTCCATTTTCTTAACAGTTTTCACATTGGGTGAGATGCGCACACCTGTCCTCACCTGCAGCCTATTCAGAATCACCGGTTAACCTTACACGCACATTTCGCCCGAGAGAGGAAAAACCTCTTGGCTGGCCAGGCAAGCCCAGAACCTTCTTGCTGTGAGGCGGCAGCGCTAACCACCGCATTTATTGTATACAGTTTAATACAAATACACAGATGCACTTCACGTGTCGATGTAATCACAAGCACGCTTTTATCTTTTCTTCCAGCAATGATCCAAATTGAATCCAAGGGTTGTGATCTCTCCTTCAAACGCAGCGTCTCTGTTCTTCAGTCGCACTCAACACATCACAGAAGGTGAGAAAAAAAAAACAAAACACATAAAGCAAGCAGTTGTGTAATTTCAAGAACAACACCGGGGAAGACACAAAGCAATAAGGGAAAGTCCACAGTGGCTTCAACAACCTTTTTCTGGCATTTTCCATTGCTGAGAAACAGAATGTCTTTTAATGAAACCAGTAAAATAAAACTCCCCCCAGAGCACACAATGCATTAATAATTCTAAGAAGGTATGAATATTTGAAGCTTAGTTTCAGGGTGAGTGTCAGTGTTGCTTGTGAGGGGGAGAAAAGAGTGCTTCATATTGATAAAATGAACTGATGCCGAGACATCGCTTGCATAATCTGAAAAGGCATTACAAACAGCAAGCAATCATATAGGAAATAAGTGGATAATAAACACCTTACATAACATACCTGCCCGTAAACCCTGTGACTTATGTCTGATACTGCCGAACAAGCACAATCCTCCAGTTTTCAGAAATAACATTTCATCTCAATGAACAAATATCACGGAGGTCTGAATGACAGGCAGTAACCCATCTGTGTATACTCCACCATCTCCTGAGCATCGACTTGGCAGTGGGAGGAAGTGGGCTGGACTGGATGAGCTCTGCTGCAAAGCCCTGGAGCTTCTTTTTGCAGCCAGTGGTGCAGAATTCCTGCTGTTATCTAGAAGGTGGAGCTGATATTTTACCGTGATGGCCTCTTGGCACTCTGGTATGCCAAAGGGGAGAAGGCTGCAACACAAGACAAATGACAAGCTCCGAATTCCCTGGCCAACCAACCCCACATCTGCTAAACCGAAAGGCTGTATGAAGCATACAATCACAGCCACCTCTGCGGAGAATGAATTAATAGTGCTGGAGCACATTAACCAAAAAGAAAACAAAACAAACAGAAGCAGGTGTACAAATACACACTTGTACCAATAATACACCTGTATGTGCGCCAACACAGAGACAGAGATTAGAAGGTCAAGACTGCTGCACTCTGTTTCCAAACACGTACTGCAAGATCAGTGGGTTGAGCTATGGGTGGGTGATCCAGCATGCATGCACAATGAGCCTAATACATTGTTTATCAGTGTGAAAGAGCAGATAAGCAGGGTCATTAGAATTATGGATACATTTATCACAGCAGAGATAGCATGAATTCAGTCTTGGAGAAAAGGTTGTTTCTTTTTGTGTGTGTGTGTGTGGGGGGGGGGGGGTGTAAACAAAGCAAACACACTAGAAAAGGTTGTGAAAGGATGCAGACATAATATGTGAGCTTATGTGTTTATTCCAAATCTATTGACTGTCGCTGAAAGACACTAATGACTGAAACAGAAAGTGCAGAATGAGCACAGGTGTCACTGAAGCAATGCCAATAAACTGGATAACGCAGTAATCTTGTAACGTATACAGAATTGGGAATTTGTACAGCATTTAACCCCCAGAGCTTCACTTCTCATAATCACATTAACACTTGGTGCCAGTCTGATGCTTTGCTGCACCTCCACAGCCTCACCAACCGGCTCTGTGAGCCTCCCGTTTCCTAGTAACTGTGGCAGGGACACAGGGCTTGGTGAACGGAGGAGCTTCTCTTTTTATCAGATTTCTGACAGTTGGGTGCATGCATGCATTGATTTTTAAATAATTTCAGGATTATGTGCATAAACATTTGATTTTTTCCCCCCTTTTTTTTTTCGCTAGCAGTATCACTGTAGGGGTAAACATGCCTGTCAATCAGTCAGCTGGTGCACATTTTGGTCCAAACTGAAATATTCCAACTATTGAATAAAATTTTGTAAATACATGATGACTAACAGATGATAACATAATATCATAATTTTTCAACATTTGGTACAGGCTTTTGTGGTTTAGGAGCAACTTTCCGTTGGATTGCCATTAAATCTAATACAAACTCCTCATGTTTCCCTCAGGATGAATGTTAATAACTTTAGAGTGCAATTACCTTTTTATCTAGTAGCGTCTGCTTGCAAAAATGTAAATAATCTTATAATTGGGTTTATGACCAGATGCATGTAAAGCTAATCAACACTTCCATCAGCCTAAGCTGTACCATCCCTTACTAAGCCTCAGCTTATTTTTTTAAACTATTTCACTGAAAAAAACAACAAAAAAAAAAAACATCCTGAAATGTAGCCAGCAACAGCTACACTAAAATGAACAACCTCAGGCCTGCTGTATAGGAGACACCTGAGAGAAATATGAAATATAGTAAATGTCTATTTTCATTATCAGGCCAGAATGAAAGGGAAAATGCAAAAAAAAAAAAACATTTTACCTACATCTGATCAAAAATGTAAATTCCAAAGTAAATAACAGCCTTATACTAATGAGTCAGTAAACACTAACATTAATGAAGCTGTTCTAAAAATTATCATTTGCAGCTCTGCCAAATTTGATGCAACAGGAATTAAGCACATCAAATCCTACACCCATTTTAGTCATAGAAGTACCAGCCAGTCTGTTCAGTGAATATGCCACGTTTTTGCAGCCTTTAAAAAAAATTGCTTTTTTATAACAGATACAGCATGATCCTAATACAGAGACCTCCGGGGTGGAGGAGGTTGATTCTCAAACAGTGGTGCTGAAAAGGAATATCAATTAATTCGAGAGCCTACTGACAGAAAATGAAGCCGCAACAAACTTCGGAAAATGAAGCTCGCTGTAGCTCGTTAGAGCTTCCTGTTTTCAAATGAATGTATATCATATATTCACTGGTGATTAAATACCGCATATATGACTTACACTGAAAGCTAAGAGAGGTGGACCAGGATCAGGAGTATAACCTTGGGCATCCTGATTCCCATCTGCAACAAAAAGCCTTTTAGTTAGGAAGAGCTTATGGTTTTGGTAACATGTGTCTCGAGACAACTTTGAATCAGACCACTCCAGTTTCCTGCTGTTAACTAAGTACTGCCAGTGACAAGACATAAAAACATAACAGCAAAAAAATTAACATTTATTCATCATGTTGATCCAGCGGGCATTACGTTTCCTTCACAATGTATCTGACGTTGCAAACAAGTTGAATATCAACATTAACAGGGTTGAAAGCAGGAACACCATGACAACCTTCAAACACCCTTGTTACAGGCTGAGCTCAGGATTCAGCGGTGATTACCTCCGTGTGCAGTCCTCAACAGACCTATTGTTATTGAACAAGGTCAAACATTAGAAGGCGACTCCTGGCTTCTGAAATCATGACCCGTAAGTGACACGGTACCACCACAAATATTAACTAACCCCCCACACAATCACTGACCAATCATGATGTGCAGTCACATTAAAAGCAGCCATTTTCCTCTCTCGCTCTCTCTCTCGCTCTCTGTTACTGCTCATAACAGTTCATAAAACATCTCTGCTCCCCATATAAAAAAACAATCTCAGCACATCCTAGACATCTCTCCTGCCTTTTTATGTTTATATTGCAGAGCGCACACTATAGACTCTGTTGCGAAAAAGCCGGTGAAATTTGCTATATGAAACCCACTGGTTTCCCATTTAAACCTCCAGCTGAGGAGATGGATGCTGCCCAGCTAATCGATCGAGAGGCACAAAACACAGGCAGCGCTGGATGAACCAGAGGGATGCAGGTCTGTCTCAGGGTAAAACACATCTGACCTTTTCAAACTCACTGCTCTAATAGTTTACGGCGGCGGGTTTGGGCTCATCCATGAATTCGCATGCAATGTTTGTGACTGCACTGATCCCGGTTACAGAAAATCCATTTTTTAAGCTCGGCTGCACTCCTCAATAATGCAAGTCCGTATCAGCTTCTCAGCCGGTTACAACTCATTACATGTATATTAGTGGGCGATAACGCAGGAATTGGTTTCCTTGTGAGAAGGGTAGCTCCTAGTGGGGAAAATGAGGAAGGAAATGAAAAGTGATCCACAAAGTTGCAGCAGAGCACAGCCTTTTCTGACAACCACATGAAGACCTGCGACGCGCAAAATGTAAATTACACTAAAACGAACGAGTGACTTAAGACACTGGTTCACAACCGACAGTAAATATGATGGAGGTTTAAATGTTGACTGGAGCAGAGTCAAGATGGAAATTTGAAATTGGAGCCAAGCCCCAAGGCAATGCAGACATATTTGATGCTTCAGTTCGCAAAGTGATACCCGAACGAACTCTCGTTACAGTTTGATAAATCAACATTTAGTCTGAACGTGGGGACAGTGAAGCAGTCTTTTGAGACCGGGGCCATAATGAGATGAGGGATATTTGGATCCAGTCGTGAGCAGAAGAAGGATAATCTGCCCGTAATCACTAGAGCCTGCACCCCCTGCTTTGTATTCCTGCCTGAACATCTTTAGAAGGAAAATCAGAAGTGTACGTAGGAGGAAATAGTCTGAGAAGAAAGAACACCATAACCGCTTCTGCTAGCACCTCACTAACACTGCAACCTTCATTTCCTCTAACTGTCTTGCTTTCTTTGGGGGGGAGAAAGTTTTAGGGTGTAGCAGTTTCCATAATTCAGTCTTCTCATGCTTCACAGTTCAGCGCACTCTGTGAAGTAACACAGATGCCAGAAATGAATCTTTAGCCCACAGGTATCTGAAATGTAAGCTAGATCACGCTCACCCTACGCTCAGGAGCCGACTTGCTCGTAAGTGATTCAGCTCAACATGCTCTGAGCCCTTTAAAGCGTTCACCTGGTCATAAATGTTTAATAACAGCCACAAAAATATGTCTACATAACAAAACACAACCTTGTGGGAGGGAGAACAGTGTAATATGATCTGCATCTCCTATGTTTAGACTGCTGCCGTCCCGTGCAGGGGAGAAGCAGATGTATTTGAACCTGACACAATGTGCCCCATTTCCACTGAATATTAAAAACGGAGCATACGCATGCTGCTATTTCAGGTACCGCAAAACACCAGGTGAGGCTCATGCAGCTATCAGACCTCTTTGTTCCACAGGCAGAGAATTTTTTGCAGGTGTGGATGAACAAGAAGGCACCGATACGTGCACGAAATAGCCTCCTGGCAAACAAAGCTCATCGGCACTTTCTTGTTTGTTTTTGCCACATTAAATAGAAAAATGTCAAAAACCTACAGAAGAAAATTAGGTTTGTGGTGATGTTTTCACAGTACACTTACGCTCACAGGACACTCTATTAGGTATACCTTGCTAGTACAGAGTTGGACGCCCTTTTGCCTTCAGAACTGTTTTAATTCTTCGTGGCATGGATTCAGCAAAATGCTGGAAACATTCCTCAGAGATTTTAGTCTATATTGACATGAGAGTAGAGTATCACACAGTTGCTGCAGATCCGTGATGTGAATCTCCTGGTCCATCACATCCCAAAAGTAGCTCTACTGGATTGAGATCTGGTGACGAGTACACTGTCATAACGGGATGGACGTGGTCAGCAACGCTATTCAGGTAGGCCGTGACGTTTAAACATACCCCCCCACAGGATTACACCACCATAAGCAGCCTGAACCACTGACACAAGGCAGAATGGATCCATGCTTTCATGTTGTTTATGGCGCATTCTGAACCTTGCAGCCGATCATCTTGACCACGTCTGCGTGCCTAAATGCACAGAGTTGCTGCCATGAGACTGGCTAATTAGATATTTCAATTAATGAGCAGTTGAACAGGTGTATCTAACAAAGTGGCAGGTGAGTATCTTTACCAGTAAAATATAAGGCATAGATGGATTCATAGGTGGCAGTTAATTATTAATTTAACTATGGATATAATTGATGTATGAGTCTCCAGCAATGTTGTATAATATGAAGGTGCTTGGGATGTTTTTGCCAAGATCACAGAGGAAGAATAAGTCAGTACATCATCACCACTAACCTTGCGACCTCAGTAATCACCTGAATTAGCGCCTCTGATTCTGTCAACAAAACTAAACAAAGTGAGCAAAGAAACCGAACTGTCCTAGCTCTGACAGACATGTCTTGAACCTGAGGCTAAATTGTAAACGATAGCTGTAACATGGCGGAGCCTAAAGAAAAACAGCACAAATGTTAAAGCCTCTCTGCTTAGCCTTTTTACGCTTCAATTTTGTTTGCACAGATCAAAGAAAAATTACATCTGAAACATCAGAGCTTATCTAATTAAAAGCCAAAATCAAAATTTGCACGCAGACGCGCAATCTTTTTTGAAACTCCGTTTGCCACAGACAGCTGTTATAAGTTGATATCTTCATTCAGTGAAAAATGCATCGGGTCAAAATAAGTAAGATGTAACTATCATACTGAAAATACTGACAGTAGGAATAGTGTGCTCTGCTGTCAGTCAGGAATGTGCTGATCACCACAGGCTGAGTGAATCTGGGAGGGAGAGGGGAAGCTGTGCAGCCTCACTCACACAGGATGAATATTTCAGTATAAGATCTGACCATTAACGATGCAGTTGGTGACCTTTTACAGCTCATTTCTGCACAACTGAAGATCCCCAAAAACTGAAAAATGTGACTATTAATCACTGAAAAAAAAGCTGAGTCCTGACATAGAACAGCTCTTTTTTCCTAAGAAATTTGAATATTTACCTCATTATCTCCCACTTTTTCGCACATTGATCTACACAGTACCAACTGTCACTACTGCAGAAAACACACTGCTTTCAAATGGTGCTGAGACTCATTGTGTACACTTTAATCAACCAATATATTGTTAAATAGCAAACAAATGGAAAGCATATATATATATATATATATATATATATATATATATATATATATAGCATTCCTAATATGCCAAGATGTGGTATTCTCATTACCTTGTCACCACAACACCTCTTGCAAAAGTGATTGTTTTTTACTGCTTCCTCCTGCTGCAGCACAAAGTAGCTCTGTACCACTCAGTCTCTAAAAGAGTCAGCAGAAAGCTACTTTTGATTTAGGGGCCACATTGTTATGTCTCACTACAGAACACCTTAATATACGACAAGTTGTTTTTATGACTCACAGGCTGGAGCTTTTAAGAGCACATTAGGGCAGCACAACTTTTTCAACAGATCACTGTGGACCAACTAGAGCTCTGTGAGGAGGGAAAATCTTGAGAATAATGAAGTAAATATTGCCCTCTTGGACCCACGGTGCAATCGCTTCAGGATTGTGTTGTACAAGCTGCTGCGGAGTAATTTTACTCACTTTCTGCTCTTTTTGGAATTATAAGAAACTAGCTGCGGGCATATTTGCACTTCGAGAGAAGGCTGAGTAGGAGTTGCACCATTCAACTTGATTAGTGTACAGACTTTACCAGCTGACAGGAGGTGATTATACCCCTGCAACTGACAGCAGCTGGAGGACAATTATAGAGCTGTATTCGTTTTAAAACAAGTAGAAAATGGTACAAGTTTTATATAGATTCTTTCATATAAGGGCACTTCCAGTATGTTTTCTAAAGAGAATAACTCAGCAATCAGCAAGTTAGCCCAGGGAGGAGGCTGGGGTGGGCAGATGGCCAAAAAAGAAAAAAAAGAGCCCCTGAATGTTCTTATCTACATCATACACGGTCTAAAAATTAGACATGAGTCGTTTTGAAAGCTCATCATGAGCGGTTCCACCGTTGCCACATTGGTTGCAAAACATCAGCTCTGACTGTGAAACCATAGCTCATTGGCTGATTAATTGTGACTGACAACTCGTTAGCCAATGAGTGTGCGGTTTCATACCACAGATTTTCCTCCATTTTGAAACATGTCATCGTCAAGGTTTACAAAACAGGCTTAATTTTTTGTTCAATATGACCCCATAATGAGTGACTTAGACCCTAAACTCAGCAGGAAAGTGCTCACAGGTCAAGTCAGAAAGCTGTTTTCCCATAAAACCGGAAGTCCTTTTGTGACCACAGCTGGCAGCCTTCAGATATACCCAGAATTGTGTTCATGCTTTATACTGTGTATGATCTATATGAGACCCACTATATTGCCAAAAAGTATTTGCTAGTCTGCCTTCACACGCATACGAACTTGAGTGACATCCCATTCTTAATCCATAGGGTTTCATTTGATGTCGGACCACCCTTTGCAGCTATAACAGCTTCAACTCTTCTGGGAGGGCTTTCCACAATGTTTAGGAGTGTGTTTATGGGAATTTTTGACCATTCTTCCACTAGTGCATTTGTGAGGTCAGAAACTGATGTTGTGCGAAAAGGCCTGGCTCACAGTCTCCGCTCTAATTCATCCATTTCACTGGAACTAAGGGGCTGAGCCCAACTTCTGAAAAATAACCCCACACCATAATCCCCCCTCCACCAAACTTTACACTTGGCACAATGCAGTCAGACAAGTACCGTTCTCCTGTTAGCCACCAAACCCAGACTCGTCCATTAGATTGCCAGATAGAGAAGTGTGATTCGTCACTCCAGAAAACATCTCCACTGCTCTAGAGTCCAGTGGCAGCGTGCTTTACACCACTGCATCCGATGCTTTGTATTGCGCTTGGTGATGTAAGGCTTGCATGCAGCTTGGGGCCATGGAAACCCTTTCCAGGAAGCTCTCTACGCACTGTTCTTGTGGTAATCTGAAGGCCACATGAGGTTTGAAGGTCTGAAGCGATTGACTTTGTAGAAAGTTGGTGACCTCTGCGCGCTATGCGCCTCAGCATCTGCTGACCCCACTCTGTCATTTAATATGGCCTACCACTTTGTGGCTGAGTTGCTCTCATTCCTAATTGCTTCCACTTTGTTATAATCCCACTAACAGTTGACTGTGGATATTTAGTAGCGAGGAAATTTCACGACTGGACTTGTTTGCACAGGTGGCATCCTATCACGGTACCACGCTGGAATTCACTGAGCTCCTGAGAGCGACCCATTCTTTCACTAATGTTTGTAGAAACAGTCAGAATGCCTAGGTGCTTGGTTTTACACACCTGTGGCCATGGAAGTGATTGTAACACCTGAATTCAATGACTTGGATGGGTGAGTGAATACTTTTGGCAATATAGTGCATTATGATGTTGCATAGCCACCACCAATGACCTGCTTTTAACAGTTATGCACCTATAACACCTTATAAAAGCATTGTGTAATTTTTCTTTTGGAACAGTATCATCTAATCCACAAAAACTGAATTATGCATGATGTATTATGATGCCACCATGTTGCCTGGCAATCACCAAGCAATGGACTAAAATGACCTTTTAGCCTTTAAATAACTAAAAAAAAAAACTTGTTAAAGCATCCTATCACTTTAATTTCATGATAATAACATTTTGCTTATATCCACAACAGCTGAAATACACATGCCTAGCAAGCACCTACTATTTTATATCATATAAACAATTTCTACCACCTCCTTTTTTTTTGTTTTACTTTTCCCAGTGTGATTTAGTCAATCAATTTGCCAACAGCACAAAAAGGCCAAACAACACTGTAGCATCGAGCCTGTACTAGTCATGAAAATATATTTTTCCACTCTGACTTGCAATGGCAATGCAAGTTACTGACAACGGGCATCTTCATGCTGAAGATCAGAACAGGCTTCTATGTGCTGTTTTTGAGGCAAACGAGGTACTATTCTCTTTGAATTCAGACACCAGTTCCAGTACCTCAGCTTAGTGCTTCCATCATAAAAACAGTATCCTACTTCACAGGTCTCAGAAAAAAATCATTTCTAATATAAAACAAGTAATTTCAGTGGCACCAAAAAACAATTCTGTGGTGCAGCATGGCTTAATTAATGCGGCTGATGGCAGGAACAAATGTTTTTATGACACTGACACAACAACTGTATTTAATTTTGGATTGGTTGCATCATTTGTAACAACAGCGCGTTACATATTTAACTCCACACCCACTGGCGACTGTTTACAAACAGGCACAGTAAAGCTGCCACACTTGATGTCAATTTAAAAACTCAAATTGTAAATGATTTTAGTGTGATTTTATTAAAGTTTACCATTTTTCTAAGGATTTCATGCAAATACGGTGTATTTGTTCCGCTTATTTATCTTTCACAGAGTAACCAGTGCGCTTTCAGTAAACAATCTGCATTCTCTGTGCTTGCTCAAAAGTCTCCTTGAAAAGGTCACAATTAAATGAAACTACAGTAGGATTTTTTTTTATGCTTAAAATTAACCTACCAAAGCAATAAATATTATTGAGGGCCCATATTTTCAGTCCATCCTCATGCACAAACATCAAACTCTAGTTGTGGCATGGAAACAAGGACCTTTGATAGATGCATGTAATATTTAAAGCCTTGAATCATTAATGACCTTGAGAGCTTACTAGTGTGCTTACCACTGCAGCTGTGAGAGACTCATCACATACAGTCGGCAACAAACCCCCTAGAGTAAAAGCGCAAACTTTGCAACTTAATTTCCCATTAAAGCAATCGTTGTGTGATAGTGAGAAGCTCGAGAAAAGATGGCTAAATGAGATGTGAAGGATTTTCTTTTTTTTTTTGTTATGTAGTGATCAATTACAGAGCAGTTTCCATAGCTCGATCAGTTGCCTCGTATAACTAAATGCTGCATGCGTATCATCATCCTCCATCCGTCGCAAAGTACATATTTGAACATATGCATGTGGGAGCACATATGTGATGAGGACATGGCGTGAAGCAAATCTAAACAGCTTGCCGGTTTGGGATGAGAAGCCTGGGATTTTTATCATTACACAATCATTAAGTGCTCAACCCCTTACATCAGCGTGAAGTTGTACCCCAGAATGTGAGGAGTGTGTATGTCATATAAATATTTTGGTTAGCACATTTACGTTAACATCAGAACAACTCTGGTTATGCTATTCCCAGCAGGGTCAATTACTTCAGAAACCCCCTCCAAGCATGCAGCTCCTCTGCCATAAAACATTGCATCATCATCAGCCAATCACAAGGCAGGATTCATGGGGCTTTGTGTGGCACAGACCTAGGGAATAAGCAGGTGCCCGAGTACACTAACACAGTGACATCCACAATGTGCTGCTGTCAGTAGTGAGCATTTAAAGCTTAGAGCAATGATTTGATTTATAAAAAAATAATAATAATAAAAAATTAACAAAAAACTCATTTTGCTGGTGATCTGATCCCTGCTCAAATAGACCTTAACAGAGGCAAGGATATAATGTGGTTCAATTTAGATTGTGCCCTTGCATGCAAGATAAATATCTGGCAGGTGCATAATGACATGACCTGGTACAGTCCACCTGTCTTTGCTTTCAGTATTGAAATGAGAAGAAGAAAAAAAAAGGTAAACAGAGCAGCTCAGGGACTGGCTCCAAAAAAATCTGTTCCATCAAAAGCAAATCTTTCCTGGACCTGAAACAGGGTTGAATTTTCCTCATTCTCCTCAATAGTAGGACTGTATATCACTTTAGCACCAAGTACAATGATGCAATTATGAATTCATCAATTTCAGGTCACTGTAGGACATAGATTTACTGTCATTTTAGAGGTGTATCCTCTCACATCAGTCCTCCTGTAGTCTATCCACTTGGATGCACTGAGTGTGTCGTAATGTCGCCAACCTGTCTGCACCAATGTCAAGACAAAGCCTCCATATATCAAAGAAAACCGAGCAGGCTGCTGTGGTCAAAGAGGTCATCACACTATCTGACACTTCCATTCTTGCTCCAAAGGGAACCGGCCTGAATTTTGTATCTCGCAAATCACAACATGCAAAATCCAGTCAGCAGGTACTCTCTTTTCATAAACTATGACATTACTTCAGCAGTGTAGCAGCATCTCAGGCACTGCAGGCACTTAAACCCAATTCTGGCTTTGCTTCTCTTACAGCGGCTCATGAGATAGACAGACATGCGTGTTGACATAACCCTAAGCTGAACATACTAGGGTTAACATGGAGGTATAAAGCCACCAGGATCTACAGTCTTTGCACAATGGCAACATTACGATAAGCATTAGCTCTCCGGCAGGCTAACACTGGCTTAACGCTTGACTCTGCTAATCTATTCTTTATGGTTTAGCCTTGCAGTGTGAACTGGAAAAACTCTGAAATAGGCTTATGAAGATGCTTCCCTTTGCAGTTATAGGAAGTGGTTAAAATGTGACTACCAAATGTAGATGCCATAGTTCTTCACGGGCCAACTTGGCAAAGTTAAGCCTGGTCTAGGAAACTGTTGTCCCGCTGGTGGCTTGAATGTCTTGAATGTCTAGTTCGATCTTGCCAGCTATATAATAAAAAAGTGCTGTTAATTACCACCAGCAGTAATGACAGTCCTGAATACTGCAGGTGTAAGTGATTGGGAATCCTTTATTTCAACAAATTATCTGATAGTGCTGATGGTTTAAAGAAAAAAAAAGATCTCACTGCTCAAACATTCAGCCAAATCTAATGTTTGCTTTTAGAATTAATAACACCCAGGGGTTTGTTTTCAGCCTGATACAGCTCAGTCTCTGCAAGATAGACACTGACTACACACAGATCTCCAAGGCCAAGCTTTACAGTGATAAAGCACAGAAATCCAATATACACACACACAGACCTCTGGCCGGTGCAAAAGGTCTTATGCCACTGCAGCTTGCCTCTGCCTTCACCTGAGCTGCGAACTTATTTTTCTCCATTTGAAGAGACAGATGAGCATGTCTGACAAAAGAATTCAGCCTGAAAAAAATGAAACTATTCAAAGGTCATCTGCAAACAAAAAAGCAAAAAGCAGCAGCCAAAAGCTGACCAGACAAATTGAAGGTCTCGGTATTCAATACCAAACACAGAATAAGCTCACAAGCCAACAAGTTGGTTTATTATTCCACTGTTTAGCCCTCACGATCACTGCAGCTAATGTCCTATTAAAGACACTCAGCACTTTTAAAGAGAATTATGTTGCCTCTGCCCAAGCGAGACTTACCTGTCCACCTACGAGCAAACCCTTTTTTTGTCTTTTGTTCTTTTGCATTCCCTTTCATTCTTTCCACGTCTTTCATTTCCTCTGTCACTTGTCTCTGTTCTCTTCTCACCACTAGCTACCAGACTGTCCCTTGGTGAGAGGCAAGTAAGGATGAAGAGGAGGGGAGGAAGAAAGGAGGGGGAAAAGGTGAGGGAGAATGAGGACTTAGAGAGGGAAATGAATGTGGATGAATTCCCAGAGCTGTGTCGTGTTGCCCATCTCTCTGTAAAGTGAGCATTTATCCTGTCCTTTCTTTATGTCTTTGGATCTGAAGAGTGGATCTTCTGCTGCTGTCAGACAGCTTTGCCATCCCAGGAGTGTTTCAACATTGTCTCAAGTATATTTTCTCCAAATTTCTTTCTTACTTTAATCCCCGCACCATTTTTATACTCTCTCTTTATCATTTATCGTTACTTCATTTATTTCCAGTGTAAAATGTGTAAACAAGTAACACACACTGTGTTCTGCTTGAGGAAATTTAGTACATACTGTAGATGCATTTGCCTGTTTCTCAAAAGAAGACTTTCAGATCATTTTCACTTTTTCACAATACAAAAAAAAAATGATGAAAAAAGAAAGAAAAAAGAGATAGGGTGCTGAGGGAAATAGCAAGAGCATCACATTAAGGAGCTGACCCACCCGATCATCCGTTTACGATACCATCCCCCATTCACTGAAACCAGAGCTGCCTAGTCCCCTCATTAAGTTATCATTACCTCCACCATTTCTTCTAATTTGTCTTATTTATCTCTGTTTCTTATCCGTTTTATTGTCTTTCAAATACACACACACTCACCCACATGCACACACCCCTACACTTCGGATTGCTGCACTTCCCAGAAGCCGTCCATGTGGTTGACAGCAACAGCTGCAACCAACACACCAACACCATGACACTTTGTGATCAACTACACACAAAAATCTCTCTCATGAGTCCCTCTCTCTTACGCACACATACACACACACACACAGATTCACACCCACCAGCACCACCTGCTTCACTGATGGTACTTCTGCTCTACACCGGCCCCCTCCCATTTCTTGCTGCTCTCACACATGGTACCACCACCCTGTGTTTCGAGCACCCCATTCACTTTTAACAGTCCTCCCACCCCAAGCCTCTCCCCAGGCACCTCACTCCTAACCTACTGCCCATTAACTGATGCTACCTCACGGCATCACTCTCCTCAAGCAATGCCGCTCTCCACAAGCCCTTAGCCCAGCCCCCATCCCTGCTTTCACAGAGTGTGGCAGGAGGACAGCCAGCTGGTTGGGTAACACAACAGACAGAATCAAAAAAAATACCTGCCACACAAGTATGCATAGAATTAGGGTTGACATGCCTTGGGATGGTGCATTGCCCATGCTGCGACACGGACCGCTGCAGCTGAAAGTGATCGTGTTTCCTGTTCCCCCTCCTCTTTTTTCCTCTCTCCTCCTCCCCTCCTCCTGTTCTTCGCTTTCTGTTCTTCACAAATCGCTGGGTCTCTCCTTCCTTGTGCCGGTCCCCGCGCTCCTATTCGCTCCTCGCCTTCTACCGTCCTCCTTCCCTTTGTCTCACTCTGGCTTTCTCTTCCCTCCACTGGAACCTCCTTTGCGAGATGGCTTTGGTCCAGCAGCGGCGCTCCTGACAGCACTGCGCGTGTGTGATTGCGAGCACGTGTGTGTGTGTATGCGAGTGTGTGAGGGAGAGGTTGGGTGGGAGAGCCTGGGTGTGTGTGTGTGAGGGAGAGAGAGGAAAGCGATGGGCGTACTCTTCAGCAGCTTTGGGAGACTGTGCATGCCGGTGCAGGGATGCTCAGCACACAGCTAAGAATGAAGCACAAATTTTGCCCATGATAAATTCACACTCCCTCACCCACTCTCTCTCACTTCCTCTCTCCATGCCTTATTTCCTACTGAATACACATTATACTCTCTCTCTCCTCTTAAAGACACAGGCGGCACGCTGCATTGCTACATGCCTAAGGCGCATCTCATGATATGGTAATAAAGGGGAGTCCAGGGAGATGGTCCTGCATGGGGCTCGGCAGCTGAGCCAGCAGGAGGGCAGGTGTAGAAATGCTTAAAGCATCCACCGTACCAGGAATGGTGGGGAGGGACGGGCAAGGGTGGTGTGAGAAAGAAAAAAGAGAGTGGAGGTGAGAGAGATAGGAGTGAACACTTGAAATATCCTTGTGACAACATCAGCTAATGATGAAGCTGTGTAAGGGCAGAGGCGAGGTTATAGTGGGATTGCCATGGCAACGGGAGCTCAGCGGCAGGTGAGAATGACGAAAAGGACGCCACAGGAGGGCAACCTCAGCATCACTCTTCCCCGGCTGGATGTTTGTATAAATTATTACTATTTTTAGTCCTGACAACTATTAGCCGAAGTCCAACGTTATATCAGCTACTTTAGAGCGCCCTTGATGATGGGGGGGGGGAATCCATACTGAAATTAATCCTGTATATCCCTGTATCTGATGGAGGACAAAATGAGCTAAAAGTAGCTGAGAGAAGAAAGCGGAGGGTGTGAAATCAGGGACAAATATTGTATAAGCCTTGGATGATTGAGATTCAGAATACTGCTGTCAAGCAAAGTGAAGCAGCCTCTTCTGTCGTAGCTAATGGGTACTCATGAATTAAGAAGTTAAGAGTGGGGGGAAAAGAGAGGGAGAGAAAGTAAAATGCCAGGAGATGGAGAGATAAAAGAGGACGGAGGGCCTCTTCATGATGAGGCTGATGAATAATATATGATCAGGCTGCTCATGACTTACACAGCACACTGGAACGTCCGTCATGTCCAGCTGGTTTAGCGGCTCAGGGAAGGGATACATCAGCCTGCCTTATGTAGCCTGTCCACCTCAGCTAGGAAGAAGCCAGCCAAACCCTGTAACAGCACATATTTATCCGGTTATTTATTTATTTCTTTTTGGTAAGGTGAGAGTTTTTACAGTGCAAGTATTTAAGAGCAATCGGTGATGAAAATGTCATCATAATACGTCTTAGCCATTCTGGTAATTACTGTTAAGTGCACAATCATCACCAAACAAATGTGTGTTAAGATACATAAATATAACATGAAGTGTTATTCAGAAAAGTCAGACATGGAGAGGGTAAAAAGTAAATGTGGTTGTGAGCAGTCAGGCTGTCTGTAACGGTGCAGATGGTAAGAATTATGTTGCCCAGTAGACACTAAATCCAGCAGGAACGTTTTTAATTATCTACTTTTAGCTTTATAGAGGCAATAAGCAAGATTTAACTTCCCACATGACATGACTGGTGACGAGTTATCCTTCAAAGTAGATCTTGTACAGATATTTGATTTCCTGCTGCATTTACATCTGAACCGAGATATCTGTCTATAAATATTCAACATGGGAGGGCTGTATGGATAGAGGCAAATGTGAGAAAATGCTACTGCAGCATCTCAAACCCACAGTGAAATAAGGTGGTGGAATATTATAGGAGATCTAGGATAACTAAGAGATAGAGAGGAGAACTGTTTGGCCCATTTCCAGCTCCACTTTTTTTTTTCCACTACTACAGTAGCTTTTGCATGATTTCAAAATAATCCTCATTCATCTCATACTGTCTTTGTGCAGCCCCTCTGTACAGTCATCATCTGAATTAAGCAGCTTTAGCTCCTTTACTCTCTTTAGAGTCGTTTTCTTCTAATTAGCTGCACCTTGGAAATAGAAGATGTAAACAGCTGGTGGGTGGGGCTATTCTTCTCACAGCCAGTGTGGCTAAAGGTATCTGCTTTTAGTGACATCACACAGATCCAAGAATAGATAGTAGTAGTAGAAACAGCTTAAAACTGAGCATTTAGAGCAGTCTGAGCTTTTGGCTCACTGGGATTACTTGTTGACCAGATTAATTGAAACATAGTGGAGGTTTTTTTTTTTTGGTTTTTTTAAATCATATTCACAGTATTATTACATTTTACTTCAAGTATATTTTTATATTTACAATGATTGAGCTTGGTATTTGATTTGATTGATTGATTAAAATTTTTTTATTTTGCTTCTTCACCTAAATAAATATTTATTTTATTGAGTTATATATTATTCCACTTATTTAAGGTTGTTGGGGGGGGGGGGGTTTCACAAAAATAATTCAGAAACCAGACCAACCCTACCTCTTTGTGTTACTTATAACCACAGCATTTACAAAAATATTCTAAAGTCAGGTCATCCAAACACACACACAACAATACAACAGTTTAATGTGCCAGAATTAAGGTTACCATGTCTAAATTTTCACTGCTAGATGCCAGTAGACTCCAGATTGAAGTCATCTGAGTTCTGTTTTCTTACCCTTCTGAATTAAGGGCATAATTCTAGTTCCAGTGGCCACTGTAGGACAAACATGTTGTAGTCAGCCAAGAGAGATCAAAAACATGAAATCTAGACTCTACCCCATAACAGCTGCTGCCAACCAGCTGTTTGCGTTAAAACAAACAAACAAAAAAAAACCCTCTATTGTACACACCATATATTTTAACATATTTGAATAATATTAACATTTAGCAATAAATCAGGAAAAAATGAATTTATGTCAATTAAATATTTTGAGGTATTTTATATTTTTACCACTGACTCACCTCAACTCTGGTCACCATTCACTTGCAGTGAGTGTACCTAGCCAGCGCTCTCAAACTCCGGCCCGTGGGCCGCATCCGGCTCTGCCCCCTACTTCCGGTCTGCGGTTTGACGTAAACTCCTTCGCTAACTCCTCTTAATTGGAGGGGAAAGCGGAATGTCAAAAAAGTAACTTAAAGGGCCAAAAAGCCTTATATTTTTGACATCAAATCACGGACCGGAAGTAGTGGGAGGAGCCGGGAGCTGTCCATGCTGGGTGAAAAGCGCCCACCTCCGTTTACTCTGGAGGAGGGTGTTAAACTTTATGAAAGGAGTCTGATGAGGCAGTGAAGCTCACACTCAGGGCCGCAGCTATATACTTTCTGAGGTGTATGTGGACACATTTTTAGGCGCCCCCTTCCCCCCAAAACCCACGCGCGCGCACACACACACACAAAACACCCTTCATGGACTTATAAAATACAACACTTCTATTACAGGCTTTCTTCTATAATTTCT
>JAVDPK010001242.1:2369279-2395429 GCA_034780415.1 Cichlasoma orientale | reverse complement strand
AATCAGTGCCTCTGTTATTGATCATATCATATGCACATCTGTTAAATACAGAAAATGCCGACTAGAGAAATAATTTTTCCGCATCGCTTTGGCACCCCCCTTGTGCGGCGCCCCATGCATTGCATATAGTGCATACCTACTTTTTGCGCCACTGCTCACACTAATACTGAGCCGAGTTGTATCCTGAACTTTTTACTCGGTAAGCGCTGCGGTTTTGCAGCTGTTAGACTCTGTTAGCAACATTAGTGAAACTTTCTTTGAAGTGGACCTAACGTTGTTAGACTTGGACACTTAGCGAATAAACTGTCATATGATGTGAGAATGTAATTAAACTGTTTATCAGAGGGAATGTGTGATTTTTAGGATACTAAGCCTAACATTAGCTAACATAATATTAGCTTATAACCATATGTTGTTGTTTAGCTGGCTCTTGTCAGTTGACCAAGATGGGGGAGGGGGGGGAGGGGGGTTGCATGTCTGATATGCTGAAAATAAGTAATTAGACCATTATTGGAAATAAATAAGCATGTTTATGCATTTTTGCACGTGTTAGCGTCTCGACATCAGTTCAGGAAATGAGGCACGAGGTGAGGAGGAAGAGAATGAGGTTTTATTCAGATGCCGGTCATATTGGCTCTTCATGGTCTCACATCTTTGGTGATGGGGAGCCATTCTTAGATGATAAAACATAGGTATGACCCTTTCACAAACAGAAGAAGCACACTCTCCAATGTATTGTTACTGGACTAATTCTAAGTTTACGAGAATGCATCAGTTTGTTGGAAGACATAATTACACACTAATCTATGTATATTTATGAGCACAACATTCTTTTATCTATTAAATAACCTCAAAAAAATGACTGACTGCACCTTTAAATCCCCTTTCCACATAACACATTCAAAATGCAACAACACAAAATGCTGTCACCTTTTAAAAAAAAACAATTATAAATAAATATTCTGCTACAATGTATTTCAAAACTGCTTTGATGATGATTTTTTTTTCTGCTTTCCTGCAGAGCTTCACCTCTCTTTTACACCCACATCTGCAAATCGCTATATAGGAGGAAGGCAGCCCTGTTAAATCTACTCAGCAGCAGGCTGTCAGAGTTTGAGAGGCAACAAATATGTGAAAATAACTCGGCTCTCTAATGTGTTTTACAGCATCATGGACCACAGGTGTGAACCTGTGAAGGACGGTCAGATTAGGGATGAACTTTTCACACAGGACCGTCGCTGCTCCTCTTTATCAGCCCATCAAAACAGCTGCACCATCACTTACAAAGCTAATAAACCATGCAGGTACCATTTCTTCAGAGACCCCTTCATATCAAGGCCTTATAACTGCAGAATGTGAGGCAGCGGTCCCGGTGCTTAACTGCAGTTTAACAAGTGGAAATAAGAAGCTGCACGTCTCACCTTGTAGGTAATGCAGACAATCAGGCACTCGGTAGGAATTCTTCTGGGATCTTTCTGTGAGTTTCCTGTAATATCTGAATCCTTTTCATTATGCTTTCATTTAGTTAGTGGTAGCTTTCATGTTCAAACAGTGGTGCTTCGTGGCAAAATGAAAAGTTGGAACGGCTTGGAATGGCTCCGGATCATCCCTATGCAGTGTCATGGCTACTATCAGCAAGAAATTGGATTGAAACACCTTTTAGCATCCCTGCCTTTCAGTATTTACATCTTATGGCGTTTTCTAACAGACCCCCTTCTGTGATATATGGTTGACATGGAACACCACCCCAAACGTACATTTGACAGGGAATATACGCTGCTCAGAAAAGGAACACTGTTTCATCAGAGTATAGCATCACGGCAGTTAAACGTCTTGGATATTGATGTGCTCGGTTAAGTAGGGGATTGTTAATCAGTTTCAGCTGCTTTGTTGTTAATTAAATTAACAACAGGTGCACCAGAGGTTCAACAATGAGACTGGCCCCCACACTCGCCTGACCTAAATCCAATAGAAAACCTCTGGGACATTATTTTTCGGTCGATCCGATGCCACCACGTTGCACCTCAGACTGTCCAGGAGCTCAGTGATGCCGTGGTCCAGATCTGGGAGGAGAACCCCCCGGCATCCTTTAATTCCAAACACAATAGCCAATCCATATCACTTTACAGTTTAGTACTCCTCATATACCACTGCTATGTGGCTTCATTTTATGTTGTGTACCTGTGTGCAGTAGATAAAGCCGCTTCTATAGGTCTAATAGATTATCAACCCAAAGATGTTGCAGTTGACACATTGAGATAATTGCTGTCATGTGCATCATTTGTGAAAGTGCTTACCGCATTCTTGTCCACTACATTTTAGAAAATAATACTAAAGATTGGGTCAAGCTGGTGTTTTGCCTCAGGGCTTGTATAGTTTACTGAGCAGGAAGCTGTTCATATGCAGAGATGGAACTCGCCTAGCAAGTAGCTCCGAGGAGACGATGAGCACGCTGTGCCAGTGTTTTCTAATGAAATGACAGCTGCGGTTTTATTGTTGGCTCGGCAACTGACCATATTGCAGAGTGAATTATCAAGGCGCTAAGTCTAAAAATGATGTGGCTTTTCATTTTCCAAGTTTCATATTCATATTTCTTAGAAGAAATTGTCAGTTGTCCCAAAGGAGTTTAATGAAACCCAGTTTGTCCTGGCTGTCCTCTTTCCTTCTCTCCATCTCAGCTGTGCGAGCTCATCCACCCAGAAACACTTCAGCACATTCTGTGGCACAATAGATCTGCCCTCGCTTCAGTGGAAACTGGCCATCTGAGGTTATTAGAGGAGGGGCTGGGGAGGAATGTCAATGACAGCATGGCTTGAATGCAAGAATACAAGACAAGTTTGGCAGGCAGTGAGCAGAGCTTTTCTTTCTGTGTATGAAAGAGAGGAAAACACAACTGTCACCGCGATCATGTAAACCCTTCATTTGCATATACAGTATGTGCGCTAATGCGGAAAGCTGCACATGTGTTATTGCAACCTTCAAGCCAATACCCAAAGGCACTATATTCAGAGCTAGTGGAGCAGAAAGTAGGATCCTCTGGGTCCAAGGATAGCAGGTAAGAGGTAAGGTCTAGGCATTAATGTCTGCAGTGATGAATATCACTTTTCTTCGTCTGCCATCAACCTTCAATACATTCTGAACCAATTCGAAGATAAGCATTTATCATCAAACCATTTTAAAATCCAGCAGTGCCGCTGCTGCTAAAAGACTTATGCCACCTCTTCCTGTGGGAACAATAAAGAACAATGTCCGCTGGAGAAAATGAGCCAAGTCACAAAGAACGATAATAAATGCCTGCCAAAATCCCGCACTGGACACGGAGCGTGAGAAAACAGATCATTCCACTGAGAGGCACTGCATACCACACTGTATGTGATCACTGCTTTTCATCTCTCTTCAGTTTGTCAGCAAGAATATGCAAAAATTACCAGACTAAATTTATGACACTTGGCGGAAAGGTTGAGCACGGCCAAGGGAAGAGCTCATTAAAATTTGGCTTAGATCTGTATAACATTTAATGTATTCATTGGGATTGTCCAGCCACAGACACAACCTGGCAACATGCAGGAAAAACCAATTTAAAAACTCATTTGTTTTTTTTGTTTTTAATGCTGCATGGCGATCCAGTGGTTAGCAGTGTTACCTCACAGCAGAAAGAGCCAGAGCCCTTCCTGTGAAAAGAGGTGGTTCTCTGAGTACTCCAGCTTCCTCCCACAGCCCAAAGATATGCATTGTAGGTTCATTTATGATTGTAAATTGCTGGTGAACTGGCCCTGTGAATGGTTATTTACCTCTCTGTATTAGCCTTGTGATAGACTGGTGACCTGTTCAGGGTGTGTCCTGCCTTAAGAAAATGGATGGATTTTAATGCTATTTATTTCATACTAGCCTTTTCAGTCTTGCTATGGGTTTTTTCCAAGTTGTTTTTATTGTTTATTTATAACTGCTCTCTTGATGGTTGTGTGATTTCTTTTTTGTGGAATTTTTGCCCAGAAAAAAAAATCTGCGTGGAGCCGCGAAACACATTTGGGATTTATAATGAAGGTGACACAGCCTGTTAATTACAGATTAGCCAGTAATCAACATTACCCAACTGATGTAAATTAAAATCTTTTACCCCATGTGAGTACTTTGCAATGGGCTTTATATGTCTATTGGTATTTAATTACACTCAGGACAGACCTGATCGTGTGGTCAACCTTGCAGAAGTTAATGGTGCCATGGGAGGCTGCAGTACATAAGCCTGAAATACACAGACATAGCAGCCGAGGCAGAAAACTGTAGCTGGTGTACTCAGGTGTTCACTATAAAGGTGGGATCGGGGGGGTTCCAAGAACAGATCTTCCAGTAAGTCATCAAGTGGACCCATCAACAATTTTAAACAAATTTAAACCCTCCTCAATTCAAGACAACAGTGCCAATTATTCTCAGGGATTCTAACATCAACTCCTATGAGTTTAATTAAAAAGACATACTCTGATACAGACCTTTAATCCTACCTGTGGTTGTGCAACTGAATCAAATCATTTAAAATGAACAACAACTGATTTCATAGACTGAACTCTGTGCAGGACCACGGACAGTTACGTCCCTAGGGTAGCATACATTATCACTCTATACACACACTGAACTCTATAATTTGATACTACAGCTCAAAGGCTGAAAAAGGGCCAAAGAAAAAATTTGGGGGAAATATTCTGCAAAACTCATAAAGATCCACAACCAGCAGTAAGTCTTGTACTTGTCAGGATTTGCAGGATAAGGACCCAAATGTCAGAGTCAGGAGACAAGCAGGACACACAATGAGGGCTAATCAGGGGAATGAGACACTGTTGGGGAAATGAGGCACAAGTGAAACTAATTAAAGTAATTCACAGGGGAAATAAAAATAAATGCAAAGCACAAGAGACAAATGACTGCCAACATAAAACAAGAAATAAGAAACAATAACTGAGACGGGGAATGCAGAGCAAGGACAAGAACAACAAGGACAAGCACATTATAACTACTACAGAGAATATACGGAGGACACGAGGAATAGAATACTAACAAAAAAGCATGAAACCAAACTTTCACAATAAACAACAATGAGAAACCAAAAACCCCAAAGAAAGAATAGAAATAATAAATGATAAACAATAGTCCTATTTCAGCTGAGTTGTTGCTGGGCCGCTCTTTATCAGGACAATAACTGTTAACCTGCATTTACCTGTCCTGGAGTTTAGAGAGGTGCAGTACTTTAGTAAGCCCTCTGTACACATTTCAGCCGAAGCTTCAAGCCACATTTAATATTATGATTTACTTTACTGCACGCTTAAACACATTTTTGGAGCTGTACACTGAATAATTTAACTGGACTGTGATGTAAACACATCAGAAATAATGCATTATTAAACAGTAAACCAGTGGTTCCCAAACTTTTCTGCATAAAAATTAAAATAAAGTTAAAATTACAGATACAGTTTCTCTTTGTAAGTTTTATATTAAATAATATTTGAGGTTAAATCAAAAGATTGGAGAAATTAAATTTAAAAAAGAAAGAAAAGCAGTAGCTCGTTTTTCTTTCCCACCACATGAATCATCTGAAAACACCCTCGGATCAAACGTGACCCTTTGGAGACAGCCAGACCCCCGCATTTTACTGGCTGTATTTTTGTACTTTTACCAACATATGATTATGATCATGGACTTTTCTAATAACAGTGTTTGTTTTGTTTTGTTTTGTTTTTTCATTGTTGCAATAGCACTTCTTCAGGACGCCTCCACATTTGGCAGCAAGAGCCTCTTAAGCTGGATCAACATGACTGTTCATATATCAAAACCTCAGCAAGCGGAGTGAAAATAAAAATATCACCAACACCTGTCAGAAATTTATCTATTTATTATAATTCAGCTGTGTTAAAAAAAATGCTTTATTCATGTTAAATAAGCTTTATCTTGCTCTTCACAAATGTGAAAATGTTTTTGCCCTCTGTGTTAATTCGCTGCCAATCAAGTGGACCAGCGCTGTGTTTCCATGGCAATATGAAAGGCTAGAGATGACTAGTCTTTTAGAAAGGTGTAGTCGCTGGTGAACTCTGTTTTCTTTGGCGTGTGTGACTGTGTGGGTGGATGGTCAGGATTCAAAATACCAGCCTATGTACAGGCACACTGCTGAGCACCTTCTGTGACTTCTGTAGGCCAGCAAATGCAAGGGAGGCTTAATGTAACACATGCACACATCTATGAGGGGGAAAGACTATATAGAAATGCAAGCTCACATAGTGTATGTACCCGAAGCATTATGACTTTTTTAACCTTAAAACAGACAAGTACTATTCCTTCCCTTTGTAATTCATTATCAGGTACCTCTCAATGGATGCCTCCTCATTTGTGCAGCTAATCAATGAAAAATAATGGTGCAGTGCCTCTGTCCCTTGGGATGGAGGTCATCGGCGGTAGAAGAAGAAGTGTATCTTTTACTTGAGCGTAAGAAGGATTGCAGTGCAAATTTACACGATTGCACACAAAAGTCCTTCATCATTTAAGAAAGAACTACAAAACAACAAAATGTACTGAAAGCACTCGGTCTGCAGAAAAATAAACTGCGACTGAAACATTATGAGATCCTTAATACTGACGCGTCTTCCCTTATTCAGCGTTTTGCTGCTCATTGATCAAGTTGTAAGAAGTTTTTTTCATTATTATTATTTATAGAAGTGAGTCCCATCGGTCGGAGGACAAAACAAAGGGGTGACAGGATGATTAATGTGAAAGGAAAGAAGAAAAAACAAAGTCCTGCTGCACAAATCTTTTAGCATTTGTGCAGCAAATATTATATTTATTCTGAAATATGACAGGTTGTCTTCTCGAATCTCAGTATGAGAAGTTTAGGAAAACATTTTTTGTTTGTTTGTTAGTTTTTTTCTAGGGCTCACAGCTACTGGTTGGTCATTCCGTGAAAACATTAGTCATCCTGACGCCCTCAGAATCAGCTGATTGTTTTATTACAATAACTTCAGTATATTTAATAAAAATATTTTTCTATAACCAACATCAATATCAAATGTGATTTTGTGTATGTAAAATGGGTTTGGCTGCAGTTTGAGAGATGTAAAAGTATAAAGTAGCATTAAAATGGAAACTCGTGAAGTATAAAATCCTACTTCTGTACAGCTCTTGATCAAATACACTTCCTACCGCAGGAGGTCAGAGAGAAGTAACAATGTTAGCACAAAGAGGCATGCTGAAAAGTGGATGTCATGCTGGGGTGAACGAAGAGTTAATGTGCTGTAAAACTACAGAGTGTGATGTCACACTGCAAGGTGAGATTCAGTGGATCCACAGTGAGCACCTGCCAAAGGTCAAGTGCAGCTCGATGTGGGTGAGAGGGGCAGAGTGTGAATCTACATATCTTGTGGAAATTACTTCAGGTCATTTCAGCTTTGTTTGATAGTTTTTGGAGTGTGGTAGAGACCGAGATTGACTACGGCAGGAGAGAAAACTGAGAGGGGGTGTCAGAAGATGATAATCGCCTCGGCTCAGTCTCGGTTACACGGCAGCACCTTTCAAAATATAAATATGAACAGATCGGGTCATCGAACATCTTGTAATTCTGAGATAAAGGGCAACAGCAGCTAATGCAGGGTGACAGATGATGTCACTACGAGGCCACGATCACGGACTGTGTTCTAAATGAAAACCTGTATCACAGCCCGTGTCTGGTCTGCTGCTCTCCTTTTTCATGTTTCTCAGTTGCTCTCTATAAGGTGCTGTTTCCAAGGTAACAACTCTATGGAGAATAGGCCACCTGAATTTCAGATGGAGTGGAAAAGGAGGGTGAACAGTGGTCTCTGGCTCTCTGACTGTAAGGAATGCATCCTCATCTTCGCTGGTGCTGTCTGTCCTGCAGTGAACATTGGTCTTCATAATCCTCAACAAGCTGAAACTTAAACCAGTGACAATTAGGCACGTCTAAAAATTATCTCTGTTATTGTCAAGATATGTGACTGATGTCTGATCTAGGTAGGTCTGTGTAGGAGGAACATTACACTCTCTGAAATTCATGCAATGGCCAACTAATTTCTGTGATTATTACACTAATATTTTATTGATAGTAAAAATGTATTTCTAAAAATCCTTTTTAAATAACAGATGTCTAATTTCTGTCTTCTAAAGATGTTCATATCATTCCGGCATCAACATGAATCATACTGCCCCGGAATACTTTTTCCTCCTTTGTTTTATATCGAATTAACCATTAGGAGGGTTAACAGGTTAGTGATCTAGTGTTGTAAGTGTGCCCTCCAGTGGTGATGGGAAAGAACTGCACGCCTACGTATGAATTTAATCTTGAAAAACTGTACACTAGCCATTTTATTAGGTACACCTTGCTTGTACCTTGGGTGGACTCCCCTTTACTTTCAGAACTGCCTTAATTCTTCATGGCACAGATTCAGCAAAGTGCTGGAAACATTGCGAATCTCCTGTTCCACCACATCCCAAAGACGTGATCAGATTGATATCTGGTGACTCATTTTTTTCCACCTTCTATTGTTCAGTTTGGTGATCCTGTGCAAACTGCACCCTCAGTTTCCTGTGCTTAGCTCCCAGGAGCGGTACCTCATACACTCCTCCCATCTCCTTCGAGGTTCAACATCCTGGGCATTAAAAGGCATGCTCTTCTGTATTCCTTTGTTGTAACAAGTAGTTGTTTGAGCTACTGTTGCCTTCCTAACAGCTCAAAGCAGCACTGTCTGATCTCTTTTTCAGACCATTCTCTGTAAACTCTAGAGATGGCTGTGTGGAAAACACTCAGATTAACCTCTCGCACCAACAACTATGCCACGTTCAAAGTCAGCTATATCACCTTTCTCCCCCATTCTGATGCCTGGTTTGAACTTAAGCTGGTCATCTTGACCTTGTCTACATGCTTAAATGCACTGAGCTGCTGCCATTGGCTGATTACATATTTACAGTAACAAGCAGTTGAACAGGTGCACCTAATAAAGTGGTAGATGGGTGTATATTCATCCTAATACACTCATTAGTGGGACCATTACACGAGTACTTATACCTGTAACAAAGGTATTACAGATCCCTGGCATGTAAAACCAGCTGGTATCTAAGCCTGATGACTGACAACTAGCACACTTTACTGAACAGGAAAACATGATTCAAAAGAATCATGTTTTCCTTTTCAAAAATATATCTTTTAAAAAAGTAAATAAGTGCACCCTAACAGACTAATACACAAAAATGATTAAGACTGTAAATGTATCATAAACAAGCCATTATCACCCAAGCTTTCCCTGAGATATTAAGATTCATGCTGCTCTGACCGTAAGCTCTGCCCACTGCTCATTAAATCAGTTCGTTTGGAATATTAACTGTGACACTGCAGACAGAGCTTTTGAAGAATTTAATCACTCAGATGCATTTGATCATCCGGAATAAAGAAGTCTGGAAGGAAGACGTACAATAGAGATCTCTTTATTATAGTGCATTTATCAGATGTTACAAGAGTTTTAAAAAAAAAAAAAAAAAAAAAAAAAGCATTAAAGGTAATTAAGAAATACATATGAGCGTACCGTGTAATTTTTACAGAAATGAAAATTAAAGCTTCACATCTGAACAAGAGCACGTGGATGACTTAAAATACAGTTTCTTACAGGATTTTTTTATATACATTTGTATTTCTTGCTGTTTAGGTCTCGGTTTAGTAAATTATATAAATGTAAGGATGAGGAAAGGCCAGAAGATTAGTCATTTATGCAAACAAAAAAAAACACTACATGTCCAGTTTTAGAAGAAAGAAAAAGTGAACATTGTCCCTTTTGAGGTCAGTCAATGACCTTAGAGCTGTCCTAACTCAGTAAGGGATATGTGGGTGATTGGTTTCTTCTTAATTGCAGGAGCCTTTAGAATCAGTGGGAGGTTGTAAAAACTGGTTGAACTGTAACAGTGTTACTGGGACATTTCAGCTGTCTTGCTGGTGTAGAGCAATTGGGAGCATGTTTGTGTATGGGTGCACTGCAACAGCTGAGAGATAAACTGCCGTCTTCGCACAGGCCTGTGTTGTGCAAGCTGATGAGGTTGTGCAAATGGCACAATGTGACGTAAATAACACCAGGAGAAGCACCTCAGCTGCATGCAGAGAAAACATTGAAGCATTACGGAAGCATTTACAGAACTGACTGATACACTTGTCACACAAATGTGCCGTCTGTCACAGTGCTGACGATACTGTCTAGAGCATATGCGTGTCCCCTCTGGTGACCTTGTGCTGAACTACACAAAATGAACCCTTTCTGAAACCAACCCATTGGTCCCGAGAGCATTTAACTCAATAAAAAGGGCAGCAAGCCTGGCACACACTCATGCTAAAGAAAACCAGGCCATGCATAGATAGACACTAACAAAATAGTAAACTAGAAAAAAAAAAGACCCTAACCCAAGGAGCTACATACGAGAAAATCATTTCTACCAGTAAATAAAAAGCCAGAGTGGGAGCAACTCTTTAAAAAAAAAAAAAAAAAAGGCCGTGTTCCGATGAGTTGGTAGTAGATGAAACCTACACACATCCACCAATGACCCAGTAGCTACACTCACTCCTCCACATATGTAAACATGCAACATTTATTGCCTTTTGTAGACCCAGTCATGATAGTTCTTTTAATCCTCTGAAGAAGAAAAAAAGACCCAATGAAAAAACACAAATGCAATAACGTAGATGATAACTTTGAGAAGTGAAAGGGTTTGAACTGAATTTTGTAAAATCTGTGGAAATAAATGTGGAGATTCTCTACAGAACAAGCTGCATATGACACAAAATGTGTAACCATTAACAGGAGCTGCAAGTTTATGGATTTAAAGACTCAAAAACTAAACAAAAAAAAATTTTCTTAATGTTCTCTAAAAATGCCAAAATGTATAATTTTCAAAAGAATGTGAACTGTTCCAGGATGTCACACATCACACTTTATTTTACCAAAAATGACACTGGTTACATAGCACAGTGCATCTTTGCAGGTTAAATAAACAGATGTGAAAAGGGTCTTAATGTCACCAGCAGATGTAAAAACCCAATTATTGTTACCGTTTGGTTTTCCTGATTATAAACATTCTTGACAGATGACACACAGCACTCAACAATATTGTGCTGTTATCTGCTTTGTGGAAACCAGTGCCTTTGGATGTGCTGACACTGAAGGAATGAGGTGACTTGAGAGCTAACTGTGTTCAAGGCACAGCAGGGCTGCTCCAACTTAGCTCAAACGTACATGCACACAGTTGTTCGTCCATTCATCCAAAAATACGCATCCAAACACACACATACAGTACAAATGCAGGGGAGCACTGGCCAAAGGTCCAACGCTTCAGAGAAAACAGAGGAAAAAAGAGAGGAGAGTGAGACCAGGACCAGTGCAGTCTCCCAAAACACTGCAGACAGAGCTGACAGTGACTGATCATTTTGCATTCTTTAGCTGGCTTGAAAGCCAGTCCAGACCCTCATAGAGACCATCTCCAGTAGTAGCACATGTGGCCTGGATATACCAGTTACGGTGACGCAGGGAGTGCAGGGTCAGTTTGTCTGTGATCTCAGCTGCATTCATAGCGTTGGGCAGGTCCTATAGGAGCAGAAAACAACAGTTAATAGGACAGGTCAAACCAATAACTATCCCAAGTTACTACAAATTAAAAAAAAAAAAAAGCACTTTACAATAAGGAAAAAATGAGTTGAAACCACAATCTGCCTTTATACAACTACACTGCAGTTGCACGATGCTGGCAGGGTTCCCAACCTACATCTCACTGGATGACAGTTATGGAAAATTAATTCTGAATATCTTACACTCTTGTCTAAAATGGGGTTAAATATAGTGGCTTCCTTGATGGACAATCACACAAATTCACCTGTTTGTTGGCAAACACGAGCAACACAGCATCTCTCAGCTCATCCTCAGCCAGCATTCGCATCAGCTCCTCTTTCGCCTCACCCACTCGCTCCCTGTCATTACTGTCCACTACAAAGATGAGGCCTGGAAAGGCAAAAGAGGTGAGTTTTGAGGCCAACAATGGACTCATGCTTGCATAACAAAGTGGAAACATTGTCATTTATCTCACCTTGTGTGTTTTGGAAGTAATGCCTCCAAAGCGGCCTGATCTTGTCCTGACCACCGACATCCCACACTGTAAAACTGATGTTTTTGTATTCTACCGTCTCAACATTAAAACCTGTGGATAAAGAGTGTGTAATGTAATGCTGTGATTTCAATGTTTTGTATTGAGCTATGAAATTCTCATTACAATGCAGGGGATGACTCACCAATGGTAGGGATTGTAGTAACAATTTCTCCCAGTTTGAGCTTGTACAAGATGGTGGTCTTTCCAGCAGCATCCAGTCCTACCATCAGGATCCTCATCTCCTTCTTGCCAAACAATTTACTAAAAAGGCTTGCAAAATTTCCCATTTTCTCTCACCTGCAGGGGGACACAAAATGACAAGGTCTCTGAAAATGTAATACCAAACTGAAAGCAATGTCACAGAGATAGCTAAAGTGTTACTGTCCCCATAGAAGCTTCTCTTGGCTGAACTGCACTGTTAAGAGTCCCATAGAATTCTGATCAAAAAGGTTCATTATTGCTGTCCCCTGTATTCCTCACTGTGTCAATGTTAATGACCGTAAAATGCACTTGTGAAACTTCCTCCTGAGCTTAAAATGAAGGATAATATTTGCCCTTCAAGTACACAGGAGCTGTGAATGCACCTCCCAAGTTAAACAGAGGCCACAGCAACAGCGCTGCTTGCCCCGGGTATCTAATGAGCTTGCGACTGAAAATGCTGAGGTAAACAATCAGCACAAAGCATTACACTTAAGCTGCCAGAGATTATCGTCTTAATAACAAAGGAGTAATTAGTTAACTACTTAGAAAACAGGAAGTGACTTCATTTAGCAAATATTAATATATTTCAGTGAAATTCCCATGAGATCATTAAGCCAGCTAGATGACATGCAGACCTGATCAAATGAACCACAGACTGAAGAGAGGTTAAGCTACATACAGTTGCAAAGCATATTAACCACTGAAATACCAGAAATTCTGCTTTTACTCAGAAATTGTAGTTTCATCTTCAAAGACTAAAGTGCAAATTTAAGCATATAGATTGGTACTGTTTGAAAAAATAATTAGCCCTGCGACAGGCTGGTGACCTGTACAGGGTGTACCTGCCTCTCGCCCTGTGACAGCTGGGATAGGCTCCAGCCCCCCACCCCCATTTACACAATGCAACTATGAGTCAACATGAACTAGCTTCTGCTGCTCAGCTGTGCGTTACAGATTGTGTGGGTGCAGTCGGCAATAGGGAAAAGCACCAATAAGCAAAAGAGAAAAAGCAGAGGAAAGCAGGCAGTAGTAACTAATGATTTACCATTTATGTTCTGCATAGTTAAAAATGATCTTGAACCTACACCCAATGACTTTGAATCAACACCACCACCCACACTGCAGCTGCAAAGGAAAAACTAATGTCACATGGACTGTATTGCTGCTAAACTTGGATGAGCTCCACATTTTTCATACCATCCTGATATTTCACAGGGGATGTGTGTAACTAGTCACCTAAACAACTGAATATCACCCTAAATAGTAGGGACCAGAAATACAAGTTTGTTAAACTAAATGTTGTCATTAATGCCTGTTAACTGTTGAGTTTTCAAAGTCAGCTGAAAAAGAGCCGCAACAGACCACAGCCAGGATGTTCTTAACCAGAAAGCTGGAAAGTTGGACAGATCACATCTGATCTAATCAGTGTAGGTTATGAATATTAAATATCACCATAATGGACAAAAATGACTATCTAGGTGTGTCAGAACAGACTGACGTAACACACCTTTATGCCAGCAAATTAGTTACTAGGACTAACCTTACCTTCTCCTAAACATGATTACTGGAGGGACCAATGACACATTCCACGGCAGACAGACACATCTGTGAGTTTGAAGCTAGCCACAATCTTTTAAGGCACAAGCTGCTTTCACACAAACTACTGAAAGTCAGAGCACGGAGAGATGTTGGCTGAAGTTGTCATTTCTCACATGTAGCAGGCTGAAGACTGTGAGCATCAGCTGTGTTCTCACTTGTGGAAATAGTACAGCAGAGAGTGCTGCTTGTATGAAGTATCCAGCCGGCAGAACACAGGACACCCACTTACTAGCTGTGAATACACATGGCTTAGGTCTGTGCCATCTCATATCATCGGTTATAACACCAGTATTAATTTTTGTGTGGTATAATAAAAAACAAAGTCACGCATCATGCGTTTACCTTCCCTAGTGTGCACAACAATGCCACAAGCTCAGACATGTCAGTAAAAGTTATGTGACAGCCACAATTTAGCACGTAAAAAGGGAGCTTCTTCAACCGCTAACAAAGCAACTTTGCAAAAATATGCAAGAAAACTTCCCACTAAAGGTGGAAACAACTAGAGGCAAAAGCATACCCCTGAGTACAATCTAGCTATGAAGGCACGTAAGGATGAGATGCTAGCAGCTGGTAATGTGGTTCTAAAAGTAAACAGAAACAGAGCATTGCTGGAGCACTGGCTGGTCAGACTCTGTATAACAGGATGACCACTTAGTGGATGGAAATTTCAGATGTGGCAACATGGTGGAAAAGCAGGGCTTTAAACTCGGCCCAAGATACAACATCCTAAGTAAAAACTATTTTTCACTTTCAACTGAAGAGTTACAAGATTAAGTTATTTTATACTTTTTACTTTATTGTTAAACCATTGATTACATACTTTGGGGGGAGAAAAGTATTTTTTTAACAACAGCTTATAATCCAACTGAACAAGCTATACAAATGTTAACTGAACTAAACCTGCCACAGCCCGGTGGGGAGTGAAGTTGGGATTTAATTACTGTATCTGATGTGCAACTCTATTCTTGAACAAACAATAATTTGTATAGTTTTTGTAGGACTAATTATTTCAATAGTATAGTACATGAGCATCAACACCACTGATACGTTGCAGGCTGCATTCAGGTGTCCACAGGCCAATATGTAATCACTGAACTAAGTTAACTCATCTTGGAGCCTAAAGAAATGCTGTAGTTTGGTTTGCTCTGGTTCACAACTATGGGCATATAGTACAAGTAAAACCTGAGCCAGTGTCAACAGCTGAATTAATATAAGTGTTTCTGTTTAGTCAGATATGCGCTGTGTGATGACTGTGCAAGTGTGACCTATGCAATATTTTGTAATCATTTCACAGTTACAGTATGTACTTGCAACCAGCAGCTCCGGCTGATCACCCGGCAAGAATGCCATAAACTCAGGACGCCAATTCATTAGTGTCAAAACACAGTAAATGGTTTGGCTTTTTACATGCCTGAAGCAGTTTAAAAATAGGGGTAATCTAAAAACAAGCAAAAAACAAAACACCTGAATCCAGTTTTACAAGCTCACTGCCACATTAATATACCCACCTGCAGCATGTGGAAAAGATAAGGATGGATTTAACACGGAGGTTTGGAGTATGTGGATTAACTGCTAACTATCTTTTCAGCATCCAGCTCTGTGATGCATCACTCCCTGAGTTTAACAAACAGAAAGCAGTAATTATGTTTAGAAAAGCAATATTTAATAACTCTATAAAAGGTTAAATTATTAGTAAATTAAAGTGCTTTTTGAGATGGTTTCACAATAAACCTTGGATGCAATAAGGTTTTAAATACCCAAACAATGTCTGTGTTCGGACAGCTATAAAGGGGAGGAAAAAAGGACAAAGAAAAAAAAAAAAAACTCCATCAAATAAACAAAAATATTAGGATTTCCTAAGAAAAACAAATAGTGGTGGAGTAATATACTGGAATTGGTAGACAGCCTTTCAGCAAACAAGACAGCTTTACACCATCATAGCAGTGGTCAATATTTATCTTTTCTGTTATGTCACATGAATTTGAGCTAGCTAAACAAACATTCAAAGATGGTATTTTGAAGAGCTGAAAGACCAATAAAAAAATATTGAAGATTCATTTCTTTTCCCATCATGAAATGTGGGAAGGATAACCAAAAAGTAATGTATTAGAAAAAAAAACTATCAGCTTTTTCAGGCATTAGTATTAAGAGAATTTCATAAAAATTGATCACAGGAACTCCTTTTTTTTGCTGCTACATTAAGCCAGTTAATACGCGTTAGTCTTATAATGTTAACTATAAATAAATGTCAGTTTAGTATCAGTGGATGCAAAGTTACAAAACCATTTTCATACATGAACTCTGGATTTGCGTTGAGATGCTCATTCACACCTGGTCACTTTCTGTAGTTTAAAGTATGGTGTGGTGCTCCAAATGAACTAAGGACCTTTGTGGTGGAACTTCTTTTCCACACACAAAGTAGAATAACAGCTGATGAATAGTTGCATTAACATTAAAAGGCTGGTGACTTGTGCATAATTTTATAACCTTAGAGAAATAGCTGTGTTTACATGCATTACTCAGGGATTAAATTACATAATGCAAGAAAGTTCTCCCCTCAGAGAGGAGCACTGCCCATGTATGATTCCCAAGGTGCTTCAAAGGCACGGTTTTCTGTTTTTTACAGTGGGGTTTCATTCAAATACACTAAGTCAAGTAAGGCAGACGCATTTCCTTTTATTATAACTGGCCCAATCAAGCTGCTGTGCTTTAGTCACCCCACACAAGGTCATTGTGAGCCAGGAAAAAGTGCACTAAAGGGGTATTAAAAGTCACTAACAAAGTTGCTTAGTGAGCAACAATTAAGTGAACTAAGAAGTGATTACTGCTGAGAAAATGTGATGTCACTACTTAAAAATAAATGAGTGTAGATTTCCCAACACTCTCAGCCCAAACTGGGCCATTTACTGCGCCATGACCTTTCCATTGTCCCACAGACAGCAACAGCGCATCCAACCTAGTACCAATCCTTACAGATCGTGCTTTTCGCACGAGGAATGAGGAAGTGCTGTTGAGTAGCTGTAAAGGAGTTCTTCTGAGTAAACAGGACTGACGGGATCAGAGAGGTGACGTGCCATCCATCCATTCAATGAAAGAGGTGCAAATGTTCCTGTAAACCATTTTCCCCCCACCCAGAGGTTCAGAAAGTCTTACTCAAGTGTCTTTAAACCACACAGACTGAATTATATATACTTACCTCTGTGATTCAAGTCTTTCCCTCAGTTTGGACTGCTGCTAGACTCGGTTAGCTGACTAATGCCCGTGAAATGAAACGTTTAAGGTTGCCTTGATTAAAAAAAACAGAACAACTGAAAATAAGGTTTCAGTGTCCTCATACAGTTTAAGTGGCGCTAATGGAAACTGTAAGCCACTAAGTACCAGGCAAGATGACTTATTTCAATCTCCTTTTGGGTATTGGGGGTGAGTCGGAGCGGTCTGATGTTAACGCTAAGTGACAGCTCATTAACGTTAGCCTGCTAACCTCGTTATGGTCAAGAACTCGCAGAGTAAGGTTTAATATTACCCATACAGACCACCGTGCGCACAAAAACACCAGCGACTAATACATTCATTGATTACGGTTTAAGAGGGGTGTGTATTCAGCGGCCAAAAACTTCCTAAGTCAACACAGTCGTGCTAAAGTTAAACTGCTAAGGAAATCGCTTATGAACTTCAAAATATCCGAAGCGTCTACAACTTCAAACCAACCAAACTGGGGGAGTTAAACATAAATGACTTTCTTCTGTGTTTAAATAAAACACATAACCAGCAACAACAATAATAATAAAAAAAATGCTACCTTTAGTGACACTTCTCGATGCTTCTACACCGCCGGTCCGGTTCAACAACAAAATGGCGTTTTCCGGCGTCGTCGTGTTCTTCTTCGTCACCACCTTCTTCTTCGTGCTATTTTGAAGGGGTCGCAAACATCGAAATGGTGCATTTGCGCCACCAAATGATGCGAAGGGTGACATTACAAGCTTAGTCTGGAAACTAATGTTTTACAGTACTGTGCAAAACTATTGAGCCACTCCTCTTTTCTTTATATTCTGCTTCCAAGGAGCCAGACTTTCTTGTAATTCTTTTTCAAGTGGTCTTGAGCAATAGTTCTCTAGGGTTTGTGAAAGTCTTGGAAAGTTTTTCTTTGGACATGGGCTGCTTTTTCGCTCATTTTCAGTCCAGTCCTTGTTTATTTGTTTGTTAAATCACTTGACATTGACCTATGAATTTTTACAGCATTAAAAGGCACCTAACTCAAGGGGCGAATACTATTGTGTCTACACACAACAGAAAACTTAACAAAGAACCAGTGTAAAAGTGTGTCTTTAGGCACTTTGGGCACTTTAGGCACTTTGTTACTAGCCTGTCACAAAAGCACCAAGTATCTGGAAGTCATGTCCTTAAGAAACAGGGGAATAAATCCAGCAAAGACCTGACACAGGACCTGAGTGATGGATCTGACCCTTCCACTGATCCATCTACTTTTCTACAGGAGGAAAAAGCTGAGGTATGGCAAATTACAGAAAAACTGGTCTGAAAATTGTACTTCCGTGTATGTTTGCATGTTTCAATACATCACCTATTTCCCATCTTCCAAGCAAAATATAAAGAAATGAGGGGTGGCTCAAGACTTTTTCACAGTAGTGTGATGTGTAGACCTGTGGATGCTCTGGCAAACGCCTGATGCCAACCTAACCAGTGTAACTGCAGCATGCTGCATTTGGTGTCTCACTAAATGGGTCATTCAAGTATCCAAACATACACTATTTAATGAATAATAATTTAATAAAATTTTATCATTATTTTTACCCAAGGACATGATCATTAAGCTATATTTTAAAACAAAACATTTTCCATGAATGCACATGACTGCCTTAGCATCCTTTTCTTGCAGGCTGCAGCAAATAAAAACTAACTAAACAAATAAACAAACAAACAAAAATAATGAATAGTGTACTTTGTCTTCTAATTAAATGTGAATGAAATGTAGATAAATAACCGAAACATTAAAATTTTCTCAGCTTTTACTCTTTTATCTACATTTATTCTTATTCCCAGCTTTAGTCCCTATTTTAAAAAATCCACTAGATGGGGCTCTATCCATGTTTGTTTGTTTTCTTTCCTCTGAATGTTTGGAGCAAGATGGAGAAAGTTTGATTGGAATAACAGACTTCAGAGTCTGATTCTGCCCTTTAATTTCAGACTATTTTCAGACATAGATCATGTGTTTCCTATCCATATGGTTTTCTTAAATCCATCCATTCATTTTCTACCGGCTTTTCTATTACAGTGTTTGCAAGATTACTGAATTTGTGCTCTTTAACAATGCAATGTAAGAACTTATATCTTAAACAGAGAGGGGGAAAAAACATTTTGCTTTCTGAGCTCCTTGGTCAGCGATGTTTGCTGTCAGAGGACCACCGGCTTCAAGTGATGAACTATCTCAAGCCCTAATCCATAAATATTTGTTTCTATTTCATACATTTATCCATAAGCTGTAAGCTAACCTGTAATCTGAACTCCGTTTAATAGATATTCATTAGAGGTTTTGACCCGGCTTCTTTGTAACTGTAAATATTAAAGACGACAACAACAGCACAAAAATAGTATAAATAAAGAGTATAAATTATGATGGATTGCTAAAGTGTTTGTGGCTAAGACAGAGAGGGTGAGGACAAATAAATATTTGACATCACAGACACACTTTAATGTCAGGATGTTTCCTGTTGAGTGTAATGGATGGAGTCGTTTCTTGTAGACATTCCCAAGCGCATTACAGCTTTCTATATCGCTGATAAGCCCGGGATTTTGCAGCTCCGTCCACCTGGGTGGCGTTACAGTGGGAGGGAACATATACAGTAGCAAAGCTGAGAGAATCCAATGAGGGTGCGGCAAAATGATGCTTCCTCCCCCAAAGAGTCCTGCCTCCCAGTGGACCACTGGGCCTGGCGCACCGGATTGAGAGTTTGTATGCATGTGGGGCCCCTTAAAGAGAAGCGCCGACCGAACGGCACGGACTTTCTCTGTTGAAGAAGCAGCGAGATGAGGAACAGCGCCAACCCGGCATCATGCGCTCCAGGCTCCCGAGGACCGCCTGCCTATTGCGAATCATTGCACTCTGCATCCTTCTGTCGCACACTGCAGCTTATTTCGGGTCAGAAGATGAACTTTTGCTTGCACACTTTATCTTAGTTGTTTGACTTTGTCGTTTCAACCCTTTGAAGTGACCACAGACGCAACTTTTACGAGCTTCAGCCAAGTTGCGCACGCGTAATTGTGATCATTTTTTATTGTCTCGTTCAAAACCTGTACAGTTTTGTAAATGGACACGCTAGTTTGTTGCAGTGGAACAAACAAATTCATATTTGCATTTTCAAATGATTTATTTTCAGGTAAAACATAAACGCTTTGATGCGTTTTGTTCCTGGATTTCCTTCGAGAGAGAAAATGCCGTTGCAGGAACACAGTCATGTGTTATAACCACAAATGTTTAGTTAATGATGGTGTGGTCACAGAATAATTTCATTATTGTAGTATAGGACGCAGTTTATTTTTTTTATACTTTGTCCCAGGTATACAACTTCTAATGTAATTTCCCCCCTTCTTCAATCCAAGACTGACAGGTCGGGAACCCTTGGTGTTTTTACCAGGTCCATTTTCCAGTGAAGCTCCAACAGGAAAGGCCCACCTGAAGCAGTGCGAGCAGATGACTCTGACGAGGCGACAGAAGAGACTTTGCCGCAGGGAGCCGGGTTTGGCCGAGACGCTCCGGGAGTCGGTGCGCCTCAGCCTCCTTGAGTGTCGGTATCAGTTCAGAAACGAACGCTGGAACTGCAGCCTGGACGGCCGGGGGAGTCTTCTGAAAAGAGGTAAGCCATTTAAACACTTTCCTTAATTTTGGGTTCTTGCTAAAGGCCGATGAGAAATCCTCTTTTATCTAGCTTTAAACTATATATGTCTTTATCTTCATTTACTTTCGGTGCATGGCTGAATATTCAGCACTTTATACGACATGCAGGATGTTTTATAGATAAGCACGTCCTGTGAAAAGCACAATAACTGCAATGCTGAAGCGCATTTCACTCCAGGAATGTTTTTTTTCCCCTCGATATTATTTAATCAGTTTAACAGTTTTAAAAGTTTCTAAACAAAAATGTTATATATTATACTTTAAATAATGCTTCCATTTACAAGCCACAGTCTCACACAGGGAAAAATCATTTCATCCTGTGCAAAGGTAGAAAATTAATAGAAATCAATCAATTTATAAGACATTTCAGGCAATGTTTTTGCTTCTGTTGATTCTTTCTCTAATACATTTCTAATTAAACAACAGAGAAATGTGTACTGTGCTCAGAGAGTTTGCCATTTTATTTAGCTCGAGAAGGCCAGTGACAAAATGTTTTTGTGCATCTCATTTAAAGTTGAAAATATTCCCAAATAATTTAGTACCAAAGAATTTTTGAAGATAACTCTCAGTAACTCCTCTAAACCCCTTGACTTGACACAACCTTTTAAAGTTTTTGAGAAGCTGCTTACTTGAATCTATTTTTTTATTTTTTTATTTTCATGGCATGATACAACCATTGATTAGCTACACCGGGATCACCGTATTGCACATAAATCTAAACCCCTGCTGTGCACATGAAGTGCTTTAGGATCTTCCGAGCTTTATGCATATGGATATCAGTGTGTGGGAGAACATGAACAGGTCAGCACAGAGGTAATGAGGGAGTAGAAAGCCAAGAAATGTGGTGTGGTGCAGAGCGCTCAAGCCCTGTGGTTATTTTTATCTCGGGAAAGTGGCCATTCCCTGAGGAAAAGGGTGGCGTGATTACCCACTTTCATCTGGGAAAATCCTTCCTAGTCAAAATAATAATTAATTGGATCAAAATACACCGTGGTGATGGCTCCGGGTGAAGCAAATAACAGTGCAAAACCAAAAGGAAATGTCAGGAGAGGAATTGCGACGTAAGAAAACTTGCAGAATTGCTGATGTTGTTGCAAACCATGACAACGCAGTCAGCCCTTTGTAAACATTCTGACTTAAAAGGCTAATCACTGACGCAAAAAGCATTTTGTTGTAAATTACGCAATAATCTGTCAGAGCAAATGTTTTGTTTTGTTTTTTATCACTAATAGATTTTGCATCAAAAGCTCTGGGGGGGGGGGGGAAATACAAATCTAGATTGAAATATTTCTCTTTTATTCCACCTTCTCTGATCCCTTTTACATCTACCACAGCATTCAAGGAGACCGCGTTCCTGTTGGCAGTGTCCTCTGCAGCACTGACCCATGCACTCGCCAAAGCGTGCAGCTCAGGTCGAATGGAGAGGTGCACATGCGACGATTCCCCCGGCATCCAGCATCGAGAAGCGTGGCAGTGGGGGGTCTGCGGTGACAACGTGAAATACAGCACGAAGTTCCTCAAAAAGTTCCTCGGCCAAAAGAAGGTCAGCAAGGACCTCAGGGCTCAGGTCGATGCCCACAACATCAACGTTGGAATTCGGGTGAGTGTAGAAATATTGCATCAAACGTTCTTCCGCAAAACAGCTTACTCCCTGAAGCCCGAGGCGACAAAACGTATGCCTAAGCAACACTTAGATCAATTAGTTGGGCTGCAATTTTACATGACAATTACACCTTTGACACAGTTCTGTTTATCGAATGTCATTGAACTGTAATTTTTGCCTGTATATTTTTCATGGTGCCAGCCAGATAAAAGCTCCATCATTGGTCCGGGTGGATAACACAGAAGCAGGAGGTGAGGCAGTTGTAGCAAGGAGACAAGAAGGCTGTGGGATTGTTGGAGCCAGGTGTTCTCAGGCATGATAAAGCTTGCTGTGCGGGCCAGCAGAAAATTAAAGGTCTCATGTCAGAGGGAACGATTATAATCGTGGCCTCTTTTTAATATACGAGCAAGCATTTTTTTCTACTTACTGGATCACTGTGCTCTTCATAAATCCACCTAATGTTCATAACCACCACTGTGTAGCTGTGAATTAGCAGGCCCCAGGGTCCTACTCCTGTAGCTCACACCTAGACAGGGCTGGTGGGGAGAAAAAGGAAAAACAGGACTATCTTATCTAATCTTTACTGTTTTCCTCGGTCGACACCAATGTGGAAGAAGAGACCAGGAGCCGTGCTAACAAAAACTTAAAGTGGTCCCTCATCTCCCAGTAATGGCGCTCTGAAGCCCCCAAGGGGGTTCATACCTGCAAGAGGAGGAACTGAGCAGAAGTACCCTCTGGCTCTAACTGTATGACCTGTCTCTGGCCCCTGCAAAGACAGCAGCTCTCAGCCTGAGTGATTGCTCTCATCACTGACCATCAAGCTCAGTGAACTATTAACCTAAATTAGGGGCACCACCGCCAACCGGCGCTTTATGTTTTTGGCACTTCTTAGGCAGAAATTCTTATCGATGTTTTCCATGAGCAGGCATGTCCTAAAAACAGGGTGGAGAGATTCCACTCGCTGCTGTTTGTCACCTCTGCCTCAGGCTTCAGGAAGGAGAGGCAGGAGAGAAGCTGACAGAGCTCGTTTCAACACACTGAGAAGAAAAAAAAAAAACGTTTCAAGAGCTGTCCAAGTGAGAAATGTGGGGTGAATGAAATATGACATGCTGAACAGTACCTTTCAATCTATTATGTCAAATTTTTCACTGAGGGGAGCTAAAGGCACATATTGCCGGACCACCACACCTAACCCCCTACGCACCCTGCAGGAAACTGTCTCGCTCTTTCCAGATAGACCTCCCAGATAAGAGGCCAGGTAATGAATCAAAGTGAAGGAACTGACATTTCTTCCCTTTTTCCCTCCAATTCCTACTCCCCCCCCCCCCCATCCCAGGCAGTGAAGAGCGGACTGAAAACAACCTGCAAATGCCACGGTGTCTCCGGCTCTTGTGCCGTACGGACTTGCTGGAAGCAGCTGTCTCCTTTTCACGACACCGGACGCCTGCTGAAGTATCGATACGACACCGCTGTGCGAGTGCTGAGCGTCACCAATGCAGCCACTGGAGAAACCGAGCTCGCGAGCCCCCGTCGCCAAGGTCAGAGCCTCCGCACTACCGACCTGGTCTACCTGGAAGACTCCCCCAGCTTCTGCAGGCCCTCTCGCTACTCCCCTGGTACAGGTGGCCGTTCGTGCGCCAAAGACACGAGCTGTCAGAGTCTGTGCTGTGGACGCGGTTATAACACAGCCATGCGCCTCACCAGCTTGTCTTGCCACTGCCAGGTACGCTGGTGCTGCCATGTGGAGTGTCAGACATGTGTGAGAGAGGAGGAGGTGTATACCTGCAAAAATGCGTAAACACGTGATGAGATAAAGACATTTTGCGGAGACCCGAATAAAGAAAAGAATGATCCTTTGAGTCAGTGGAAAATGTGATAAAGAGTTCATCACTGATCTTGGACATGACTGAACTGTAATCTCCTATAGACACTACACAAAGGGATTGTGAATTGCATGGAAAACACAAGCGTAATATTATAATATTTCTGGTTATAATCACTAAACTGATATGCAACAGCTTACTGTAGGTGAGGATGTTTTCAAAGTACCCTGCTTTTCTCTCTCTGGATGCACTGAGACCCCACTCTGCTGAGGAGGAGGAGGAGGAGGGATAAATGCTCTTAAAGCAGGTACTGGACTGGACTGGACGCCACCAGATGTTGAATCCCGTCTTCAAGGAATCTCTAAAAGTGACTTTGTTGCGTTGTACTTGCCCCCCCCCCCTCCATTTCACTATTTATTGTGCCAATTTTGTTGTACTGCTGCTTTATATATTTTAATTCTTGGAATCAAATGTTACCAATGAGGCTAAAATGGCCTTAAAAGGAACCTACCTGTCTGTCTTTCCGCCTGCTGTGGAGAACCTTTCGTTAAAGTTCTTTTCTGAGTAAAAAGCACTTAAGTTGCTCTCGCTTCACATGATAGTCTGTGCATAATTAATTGTTTGTGTTTAGGCCTAAACGTACGATTAGAAAGAATCACTGGAAGCTTTGAGTGGTAATTAATGCCACAGCTTACGTTGTAACTGATGCATGAGAGGCTTATTGTGCACGGAGGGAAGCTGGCTTTCAGTTGCTCTTATGGAAATGTCTATGGAAATCGCTACATGTGGACTAATGTGGGCTCAAGAGAACAAAGAGAGATACCTGGGGCAATAGTGAGGGAAACACCAAACACTGTGTCTAAAAAAAAATCACTTGTTTGCTTAATTTGTCAGCATACCAGCCTGGCTCTTCTAATTTTGCTGTTTATAGAAGCACACACTTTGCTATGCTTTCAAGTTTAAAATTGTCTGGCTGAACCATTCGGTCTTCAAAGTCTTAATTTAGCCACGTCTTTGTTCTAAATGCCTTTGAAGTGGGCCAATCATGCTCCTTATTTTCTCAAATTGCTAATCAAAGACAATCACCCAGTTTACTCCCCTTATATATTCAACTTTATGCGTCCTTGTGTGCAGGTCAAAAGTGCATGTTGGACCCCAAAGGTTTGTTTTTATTGGCCAGTTAATGTTTTGTCTGAGGGACTCTGAACTGTATATATGATCTGAATATAACTCATGTCACGGCTCCTGGCGTCTGACAATGTGGAATCATAATTTTCTACCTCACTTCATCTTTTGGCAAATATCAGTAAGATTTATGAGCTATGCAGAGTTATCTTCTCTGTAGATACATGTTTTCCCCTCTGCATTTGTTTTAAATATCATATTCTAGATGTTTGTACAGTTCTTTTTAATTCGGTAATATATGAATACTCGTTTTTCGAAAGCGATTTTTAAAAATCTCGTCGCTTTACATTCTTATTTAAAGACAAATACGATTAATAAATGGACATAAGTTCACAAGGTCTACGTGTTTGTTGTGTCTTGCTTAGTTGCCGCAGGCAAACACACTAAACCATGCACACACTCCACACGCAACAAGTAAGCAGGCGGAATACACCTGCCCGAAACTCGGCTCCCTGCGTCAACTGAGCAAAAACCACTTCCTGCTGACGGTGCCCTCCCCTCCTTTTCATCTGAAAATGCTGTGGTCTTGCTGCATGGCCATCAACCACCCAGCAAAAGGCGAAGGGGTGAGTGGGCGGAGGCAGTGATGGACAAAGTACTCAACTCTAGTACTTAAGTAAAAGTACTGATACTCGTGGTCAAATTTTACTCAACTACAAGTAAA
>JAVDPK010001242.1:2325368-2359258 GCA_034780415.1 Cichlasoma orientale | reverse complement strand
TGAAACAATTCAAACTGTATTGTATTGCATATTTTCATTTATTTATTGAGTGTGGGTATAAAATAATAAAAATAAATAAATAAATAAATAAATGGAAATATAAAACTGTAGTATGATTGTATACAAATATATATTTATTTTTTTAACACATTCTATGAGAAATACCATTTTTTGAATGAAAATGGTACACATGAGGAATTACATCATCTGTATCCAAAATCGAGGAGGAGTGAGCACTCTTTTTTCCCCATAGACTTTATTTAAACATACATGTGTATATATATACAGTAACATAATAAAAGTGACAGTATATGAACAGGCTTACAGTCAAAAAGTAGTAAACAAAGCGACAGCGACATTAAACATAATACTGAGAGGTAATGAGGAGAGATTATACGTATCAAATACTGTTTTTGCTGCGTTCTTGTTTTTCAACAGAATGAGAGAATTGTAATAATTCTTGATGTCAGTTAAAAATATTGCAGAGGTTCATTTAATTTTTTTTGTATATGACACTTACCAAAAATGATCACAAGTTGGGTTAGAAAACAAAAACTCAATAGACAAATGTTTTTGTCGATTGAGTTATTCACAGCATAAATAAATAAATACAAAAGAAATCTATATTATATAAAGCATGGCCATTTTACCTGTGTTTCCAAATGAAAAACAGATAAAATGGCCTGTTTTTCAGTATTAATATTCAATTTAAAAATTTCCAGAACGTGCTTTACATGATATGCCAGTATAAGTACTGGTCTCTACGAGGGTGTTCGGATGGGTTTATTTATTTATTTTATTTTATTTAAAACTATGGAATAATTTGTCTTCCAGTCTGCTGTGTTATGAAGCAGGAGTGAGCTCTCTTCTTTATTTTCTCTCTCTGGGATGATACTGCGCAGCTTCCGGTTTCCTATTTCCGTACACAAAAGCTCGGCTGATGACGTGTAAACTCCTCTAATGTTAGCTATCTAGCTACGTGAGCCACTTGTCACAATTAAAACTGTCGTAATAAAGTAACGCGATTAAGTAAAAGGAGGACGAAACGTTTCGTTAGATCGGGAAAAATGGAGACGCTTTACCACCAGACCAACAAGTGAGTTCTCCTGTCTGCTGTGAAAACTGTGCCTGTTAGCTACAACAGCTAATGCGTGTAACTTATTATCACTTTTACTTCAGCTGTATCAGACTTATATCAACATTCTGTGATTATTAGACTTTAAACCATACATACGGATGATCGTAAAATAATAATGATGACGATGAAAAAGGCTTTTTGCTATTCACTAACGGTATGATCATTGTGGATTAGGCAAATCCAGGAGGTTCAGTCTCTAATGGGACATCTGGAGAAGACAGACCGACAGTCAGTTCACTGTAAGTAACCAGCTGTCATGATTATGTAAGGGGCACGGTGAGCTTTGCCCCTGCTCTGTGTTTGAGTGTTGTTGTGGTAAAAAGCTGTCATTGTTGATGGCACCACCTCTGATCTAATCCCCTTTGAATGGCTTCCTAATTTCTGCTCAGCACCGGTCCCTTGTTATGGCTGCTTGTTCCTCGCACAGATATAATGATAAAAGTGGGGGCTGATTGTTTTTTGTGGATGGTGCCTGCCTGATCAGCTCTGTGCCCGGCTGGTGCCAGGACAGGAAGTAGTAGGGTGGGTGGTGTGACAGATAATGGTGGGAGCGGGGCAGTGGAGGACCCTCCCCTTCACAAATGATGACATCAGGTTTTATTTTAACCCCAGGGGAGGATGTAAGTCTGCGCAGCTACTAATGAGCGAGTGTCGTTCCACTGATGAATGCCACACTAAGAAATCTGTGTATAGTATAGGTAGACTTTTTGGAGGGCGGGGGGTGGCAAGGAGGCATGAATTACCCATTATAATTTCACCACATTAACTATTGTCTTTCCTGTAATTCTCTCTCCTCCCACAAGTGTTAGAAAATGGACTGCAAGCTCGAATCGACCAGATCTTCAATCATTTAGAACGCCTCGAGATCCTGGCCAGCAAGGAACCACCAAACCGCCGCCAGAATGCCAAATTGTGAGTTTGGATTGAGACAACAGATGGTGACCATAAAGGCCCAGAACCAGCAGGGTGTATCATATCTCATAAAGGTACAGGGAGGGTGTAGAAGATGAAGAAGACAGGCAGCCACGTCCTGCCCTGTGGCAACGTGGCTCTATGAAAACATTTCCTCAGAAGCCCCGTCATCACCAGCATTCCTGCTGCATCGGGCAAAGATTCGTTTCTGAGCTGGGTAAACAAGCCTTAGGGGACACAGTATACCCCATCCCACAGCACTCCTTTAATCTTAGCAGGCCTCTGGTGGGGCCTGAGTTAACCCAGGGAGGGGAAGGGGTGGGGGATTGTGAGAGACTTCATAACAACCACATGAGATTTGAGGGCAAAATAAATTTTCTCCTTATCCAGTGCAACTGCTGATACTTTGAACTGTCTAAGAATGGTAGAGAACCAAAATTTTGAGCTTTCCGAATTCACAAATAATCACAAATTTAAAAAAAAAAGTTTGTTATAGTCAAGGGGTGATGGTCAGGTTAGGGCTGATCTTTTTACACAGGAGTGTGTCTGTTCCTCTCACAGCACATGCACCATCAGACAAAGCCAACAACCTGTGTGTGTAATTTCTGCAGGATGTCACAGACAAGCAGCCTGTTACATAGCTGCAGTTCAACAAGATGAAAGCACAGGGTCACACAAATCACACCCTGGTTATAGTATTTGCTTAAGTACTTGCACATTATGAGGGCTGTGAGTTTAAAATAAATTCAGAAGTGTGTAACAACTCCCAACAGCCTGTTACCTCCTACAGCAGGGGGAAAAAAGTGTATTTAAAACCTCTATAAATTACTCTTTGGGGTGACTGGATCGCTTTGTCAGAACTGCAGAGATCCTCGTCTTTAAATTTGAAAATGTTTTGTGTGGTTGTAAATCTAGACAAACGGTTTAATCCATTGCTTTCCTTTAGACGAGTAGACCAGCTCAAGTATGATGTCCAGCACCTCCGGACTGCCCTGCAAAATTTCCAGCACCGACGCTACGCCAGAGAGGCCCAGGAGAGAGAGAGGGAGGAACTCATGAGCCGCACCTTCACAACCAATGTATGTCAAATGGATATTTGTGACCAAACTCGTGTTGTGGCAAGTAAAGATCGCAAACTGGTGGACTTTATTGGTGTGAATCCAATTAAGTTGAAAAACTTTTAGCGTTAGTGGAAAATGAGAAGATTCCTCTTGTTCAATAGGATGCAGACACCTCCATCCCCATAGATGAGACCCTACAGTTTAACTCCAGCTTGCACGACGCACACAGAGGTATGGATGACCTCCTGGGCAGTGGCAGTAGCATCCTCAACGGTCTGCGAGATCAGCGATCTACGCTGAAGGTGAGTGACTCAACGCAAGATCTAGCAGAAAACTGAGTCTACATCTGTAGCTTATTTAAATTGTTTCCTAAACAAAGGAAGCAGTATATAAGGGTGGATTGAATTAAATTCCCTGACCCAGTTTCTGGTGTCCGCAGTGATCACAATAGTCGTATTGTTAGTGCACTCATGCTCAGCTAGAGGGCGAGTCCGTGTTTCCAAGGAGGAGATGGGCTTCCTGGTTTTGCTTCAGGCCTCTTATCATCAGGGTGTGTCTGTTGATCAGCACTCACAGCCTGGTTGTCTAGCCATGTGAAACCCCTGACGGAGTGGCGCGTCAGGGAGGGCGTTGGCACTCAACGTCTCTCAAAATCAGAGGAATTAGTGAAGATAATTACAATGTGGTCATGGAAACATTTTGTTTATTTATGACTCTTATAATCTGTCACATGTGATCATTACTGTCGAAATGAGCGTGCCTGTTTTGGCTCTGCACAGGGTACCCATAAGAAGATGCTGGATGTGGCTAACATGTTGGGGCTGTCAAACACAGTGATGAGACTTATAGAGAGGCGAGCCACCCAGGATAAGTTCATCATGATCGGAGGCATGCTGCTGACCTGCGTCTTCATCTTCCTTGTCATCAGATACCTGGGTTAACCTCCAGCCATCTGCGACGGCGGCTTTTTTTGATCAGTCGTGGACATTTCTGCAGCACATCATCCCTCATGATATGAATTTTATAAAAGATTAATATTAAAATTGTGCCCATTGTATTTAGTTCTTTTCATGGTTTTCCACCATTTATAATGGTAAGGTTGGAGAAGACTTTAAACTACAGACAGTATTTTTAAATCCATGTGAAGCTCCATCTGCTTTTTTTTTTTTTTTTTTTACCAAAACCACTCAAACTGTAAATTTCTCCAGTGACTTTATCCAGATGGTTTCTTAAAAAGACTTATCTGTTCCTCAAGTTGCTGTTGTCAGTATCCTTCTGCCTTGATAAACATGGTTCATAGAAATACCAGTGTGCAAATGCTTTGTAATGCTCAGTGTTTCATCACAATGCAACTTAGTAATACTCACAGGAGACTCTTGTGTTCTATGATGTACTGTTACCAGTTTATTAGCTACACCTGGCTTATACAATTTAATGTAGTGGGCAAAATAACAGGAACAAGTTAATGCAATAGTTCTAGTACATTATGTAAAATGACCATAAAGTTTCTCACCACAAACTGAACATTATATCCTGCATTCATTCAGGACTTACTGGACTACTACATTAGATTTAGCAAGATGTACCCAATAAAATGGGAACATACATGAAGCTAACAGTTCTGAGACAAATTATGGAAGCTGCAGTCCTTTTCTGTAACATGCGTTCTTTTGGGTTTATGCTTAGTTTTGTCTCACTGTGTGAGTGATTTTACAAAAATTAAATCTAGAATTTTGTTTGTATAGCCTCATGTAATGGTTCTGCAGGTGCTGACAGGACTGCCACCCACACACACACCCTTTCACTGTAAATGGCATTAATAGTAGCCTGCACCAAATGTGTGCCTCATTCACATGGATTGACTCCTTTCCCAAGTCTATTCCAGGTAACTCCAGCACCATCTACTGCTGGACACCGACAGCTGCAGAAATTGTTTGACTGTCAGATGAAACTTATGGAAATAAGGCGTGACCTTCATGTGACCACCTACAGTTATTTACATGTCAATTTCAATAACTCTGCATATTATGGAAAAAGACACACAAACTCAAGATTTTATTTGCTGAAACAAAGTTAAGTCTTTAAAAAATACAGAGTTGCTACTTTTTTTTCTCCTTTTTTTTTTTTTAAACAGATCACCACTGTTTGGCACCCCAGCAGGGATGAATTAGAAACAACTGTGATAAAATACGTGTGTCCAGCTCCCATCCAACCTGTCATTTGTCCCCCCCACAAACAGCAGTGTCAACCCACTAGAACATTAATAGGTTAATCTACAGCAGTTTTATTTACAAAATTACACAAAAAAGCCAAACACAGCTCTCCTTTTGAAGAGCATTTTGGAAAATAATTTAAAAAAAGAACAAAAATACAATTATTGCAGTATACTACAATCTTTTCGTTACATGATGCGCAGGCACCATCTTGATGTACAGATTTCAGTGCAATTGATTCAGATGTACCCTCACCTCAGGGAACACGAGCTTTGCTTCAGAGTATTCAGGAGATTTAAACCCCTTCATCACATTTCCCCTAGTTCAGAGAGGGCTTCTTGTATGATAAGGTCATACTAGTTTGGACACCATATCTGTTATTTTATATGGCTGTCACTGGTGAGTTTCTTCACATTACACACTGATCTATGTACAAGTTACTGCATTACAAATTATTTTTAAACCAATAACCCAATAGAGAGTGAGTAGTCATTCAAAAACACAATGAGAGATCAGTAATTATGAAACTTCATCTCTGAAAATTAGATTACACAGCTGAAAATTTTCATCTCCAGAACAAAACCACTTTTTCCTCAAATTATAAAAACGATTTTGCTTTTACTTTTAGCCATTATGCATCTCTTTGGCTGCCAAAATGAGAGAAAATAAAAGAAGCTCCAGTAGTTTCTGAGGCTGTTACTATTCCCCAACTTGGAATATAAGCCAATGTCTAGAGGAAGTCTACGGTCTTAAAAGGAAAAAAGGAAAACATGAGAAAAAAAATCTCACATGTACCAGGAGAAAATGTTAGTGTCGATTCTGAACCCAACAGTCGTAACCACTTTGTGGCAACTCGCTGCACTGTGGAGGCCAGTAAAAGGTTCTCATAAGATTCCCATATTATGGCCTGCGTGATGTCACAAGGACTATTTAAAACCCTAAACCAGGACAGTTCAGGTTAAGTCATTTAGTGGTTGGTTGTTGTGAACACTTTCATTTTATTAGTTCTCAAGAGCCATGGTTAGGGGGGTGCTGGAGGTCCTGTCCTGAGAAGATTGGGTGTAGAAGTGGGTGGAGCTGAAGGGCTGCCGCTGCAGCAGCCTGTGAGGGTCGGGGTGTGAAAAGTGTGGGATAGAGGGCTGTGTGTGGAACATGGTGGAGAGCTAAGGGGGTGTGGTGAAGTGCAGAAGCAGGAATAATATGTATTGGCTGACCAGAGAGGAAGGCTGTCGGATGGGCAGGGATCAAACCTGCGTGTCCCAGTGAGTGTCCCAGAGAATGACCAAGTGAGGGGCCTAGAGGAGACAGGGAGATGGGGGTAAGGTGGTGCTGGGGAATATGATGTACCTGGGCCAACTGGGCATGTGCAGGATGTGGGTGGTGGGCGTGAGCTGGGTGGATGCCCATTGCTGCAGCGGTGGCTGCATGGTGCTGAAGTATGGCGTGTTGCACTGTGGTGATGGATGTGCCAGAAGCTACGGACACAGTTGGCTGCTGAATGTGGATCTGCTGCAGGGCCGGAGGAGGGGGAGCAGGGGCCAAATTGGCCGCTGCTGCTGCAGCTGCTGCTGCTGCTGCAGCTGAGGGGAAAGTCTTGACCTGCTTGGCCAAAAGCTGCTGCTGAATGTGCTGCTGTGCAGCCTGCTGCAGCTTGCTGTATTTCTCCATCTCCTCTGGCGTGAATGTAATTGGCTGACTCTCCAAAGGAGCAAGTCCATCCTCCTCTGCCTCCATGCCATCCTCCTCCAGGTTGGGTGGTGGGTAACCAGGGTAGGCATGCATTGCGGCCTGCTGCTGCTGCATTTCAGGCATCATAGACTCCATCATGGGGTTCTGGGAAGGGTCCTGTCCTGATTCTCCTTGGTACTGGGGCATCATCATGGAAGGTTCTTGTTCGAACATTGGCCTGGTTTCTTGGTGCACCTGGTCTTCTGTAGCAGGGTGCGGGGTCTCTTCTTGTGTCACTGTGCTCTGTGGGGCTTCCTCAACCTTCTGAACTGGTGGAGCTGGAGGCGGTGGTGGAGGTGGGAACTCCCTTATAGGCTCTACTAGGATAACCTCTCCTTCTGCTTCAGAACTCTTCCCTGCCCCTGATTTCTCACCCTCTTCGGGTCTGGTTAGAGGAATTGTTGGCTTTTTCCCTGCCTGCAGCTTACCAATAAGTGGAAGCATGGCTTTGTTTCCAAGGGATGGGGGTAGTTTTGGACCAAAATAGCCCTGCGGTGGGTCTTTAATCTTAATCCCAGATTTTGTTCCTGTGGTAGAATCCTCAGAGCTTTTCTTGGACTGAACCTTCTCCAACAGCTGCCGTGCAGTTAGGGTGTTTTTCTGTTCTCCTGCATCCCGAGACCCCCCTGGCCTCAGACCCAGCGAGCTGGATGAATGGGTGTTACGGTTAAGGCCTCGAGATGAAGAAGAGCGTGGAGACTGGGAGCGATAGATGCGTGAACGGTTGAAGTCTCTGCGATGCGTGTCACTGTCCTCTCGACCCCTGGCACTTCGCCTGTGAGGAGAGCCCTTGTTTGAACTAGAGGAGCGGCTAGCGGAGCTGTAGCTACGACTGTAGCTCCGCCTCCAGGATCTTGCACTTGTGCTGCGGCTCCAGCTGCTGGAGCTTCTGGAGCTGCTCCGATGGTGCCGTCTGTGCCTCTTCCTCCGGCTGTAGCTGCGTGAACGAGAGCGGGAGTCTTCTGAAGAGGAAGATGAGTACTTATGCCTCCTGGATCGTCTATGTCCTCGGCTACTCCTACGCTCATACTCTGAGTCTGATGAACGTTTGGAGTGCCTTCGTCTGCGACCTTCTGTGCTGTAATCGCTGTAGCTGTCCGAGTAGCTTCGGCTACGGTGGCTGTAGGCACTGCTGCCTGCCGAGGTGCGCTCAGAGCTGCTGGAATAAGAGCGACTACGCGAGGTCTGGCCACGATGATGCCGGCGACTGCTGCCCCGTCGTTCCCCCCGTCTTGATGATCGGCTGCAGGACCGCCCTGATTCTTCGCTGTGGTGGCGGCGCTGTTCTCTCGGGCTTGACCTGTGATGACGTGAGCGCTGGGTATTAGAACCCCCTTCTTCTTCACTCTCACTGCTGGGAGGTCTACCAGAACCAGGACTTTTTTGGGCTGAGGTGGAGCAGGAGGCACTTTGAGATGCACTGGTGTCAGTCTTTTGTCTTTTGGCACCACTGTGCTCCTCGGAGGAGTTGTTCTTGTCAGTACTTTTTCCACTCCCTCCTTCTTCTGCTCCAGATTTGGAAGGCACTTCCTTAGCAGCACGTTTCCTCTTCCCCAGTTCTGCTCCTGCGTTTCCTGTAGCTCCTACTCCTCCAGTCGTCAGCTGAACAGAAGAGGCAGCAGCTTTATCTTCTGACTTTGGTTTAGATTTTTCCTTTTCTTCACCTGTTGTCTCAGCCTGATCTGGCGCCTTGTTTTTGCTTTTCTTCCGTTTGTGTTTTTTCTTCTTTTTGGGCTTTTCATGTGTTACCTCTGTCTCTCCTTCTGCATCTTCTGCTGCTGCTCCTTTATCTTTTCCTTTGCGCTTTGAGTGTTTTGCAGACTTCTTATGCTTCTTCTTTTTCTTTGCACTATTACTGCCAGTTGTGGGCTTTTGTTCATCACTCTCTGACTGGCCAGGCTCTCCTTTTGACACAGGCTTGTCTTTATCAGAGCTGGTTCCAGGTTTAGTAGTTTTTTCTACTTCAGATGGTGAAGCAGTTACCTCCTGTCCCTTGTCCTCAATGTCTTCACCAGTCTTGGGGGACTTTGCCACTTTTCCACCACGCACTCCTTTATTACGGGACAGTTTGAAGTCAAAGTAGAGGGGATTGCAGCTATAAGACAGCGAAGGCTGAGCTTTTGTAAATTCTAGGAGCTCCGAGGGCCACTGCAGGGTGGTACTCTCATCTTTGCTCAGGACTGGAAAGAAGGGGCCAGTGGGCATTTTCGGACCCGTGTTTGTATCCACAGTATCTTGTGTATCTGCTTTTTGAGTGGGCGAAACTGGTACAGCGGGAGCTGCATCTACTACACATGAAGAGGTCTCCTCTTCTGCCTTCACTTTAGCTGATGGTGGAGTTGTCTCTGGGTCAGCAGCTGCAGTGACATTACCTTGTTCTTTTTCAGTCTTACACAGCGTAGCACTGGTCTCTGTCGGTTCCGAGCTTTCTTCAGCCTTGTTCTCCTCCTGCATCTCTTCCTCATCTTCATCATCTTTGCTCTGGCACTGTTCAGTGGCCTTCATGAACAGAAGGAACTGGAAGTGTGGCTTCACTCGACAGTGAGCTGGAGGTACATAGTGGTAGTATTGAGGCTCTTGTCCAGCATATCCTTCTTCCTTTTTCATCATCATCTTCAATTTGTTCAGAGTTGAGGCTAAGGATCCTCCATCATCAGGCTGCTGCACCTCTTCTGTACCTGCTGCACCACCTCCTTCTCCTCCTTCACCTCCTCCAGAAGGTCCTTTAGGGCTGTCTGTGCCACAGCCCACTGTGTCTTCTTGTCCTCCAGCCTTCTCTCCATCTTGGCTCTCCTCTATTTCTATAGCCTCCTCACCAAGATCAGCAAAAACAGCAGCCGCTGTTTCCAATTTTACTGGGGCTTTCTTGGCAAAAGAGAAGGATACACTGACTTTTGATGCACTACTGGAAGTTGGGGGTGAGGAGGTGTTTTTACCTAAAGAGAAACTAAAGGTTGGGGCAGGCTTTGGGGAGGCTTGACCAGTTTTATCTGCCAGTGATCCTTCTAGGGCATTGTCTGCCAAAGACTGTGTCGTGCTGTTCTCAGGCGTCAAACTGTTACCATCTTCTCCTTTCTCTCCATCTACAGCCACTGTGGTTGTTTTGAACATAGGTCCACTTCCAGGAGTTCTGAAAGACAAAACATTACACCAATGTAATGCTGAAAAAAGCGCAGGGTCTTTCACTTCAATCTTTATCATGCCCACCGGAGAAGACAAATGTAAATAATATATTTTAATCTGCAGTGAGAATGAATTGTTCAGAAATTTTGTTTAATGTGTCTTGCTTGGACTAACATATTGAACCAGTGATAAGAAAAACAAATGACTTCACGCTGTCCCATTAAATAAATATGCACAACCCATCCAGCAGATGGCACTCCAGGCATAAATTCCTACCGGTCTTGCTGTTTTCTCTGCTCAGCAAGCTCATGCAATCGCCGCAGCATCTTTTCTTGCTTCTTTCCATCTTTTCGGGAACGTGATGACACATTACGGGCGAACTCTCTCTGCTTCAGCTCTTTAAGCCTCTGCAAGACAGGGAGAAACGGGGCACATTATTTCTTCGTGTCTTTAATTAACAACAGATTAAGAGTGCAACGCTTGTTCAACAGCAGTACCTGCTTGTGAGCATGGTCATAAGAGTTAATGTGGTTGTCAAATTCCTGGTGTTTGGTGTACTGTTTGTCGCAAAGCTCACAGTAGAAATTGGCTCTCAGGTCTTCCAGAGCCTTTGCGATGGCTTTTTCCTTTTCCATCTGGTCCTATTTTTGGTGGGGAAAAGGGTGTTAATACAAGAAAGACAGCAATTATCATCACTGTGACAAAAAGATAAACGACCTCACCTTGTATTTTTGCCGCAGTTCTTCTGTATCTTCCTTCTCCACTTCGAGGACTCTCCTCTTTTCTGTGGCATCCTCTGCATAATCCAGCTAGAAGGACAAATAAAGCAGTTACATCATAAAACAGCATTGACAAAGGCAGTCCAAGTTCATCTCATTTACCATACATAAGCTTAAAATAGTGTTTCGATGAGCTGATACACTGAGGGCACGTCAAGCCTGGCTATAGAAGACATGGAAACTGCAAGAAGTATAACCGGTCACTTTTGTGTCGTCTTACATATTTATTATGCTGACTGACTGTTCACTGTAGAAACATCTATGCAAGTAAGGCACATGAATGATTTTCAGACACAACTATCAAAGATAACCCCCAAACTGATAGTGATGCTCACAGAAATTGTAAACATTGCTTCATTTAGATAGAAATATTGATATCAGGTGATTTTGCCTGGCAAATCGTATTAAAATCCATTTCTGAAGTTATCTGAAGTGGTCAAGGCTGTGCATGGCAGTCAAGATCTTTAGTATGCTGAACACAGACTACTTCTGCATGAATTGTGCCTTGTGCACAAGATCACAGTTATACTGAAGTGGACTGGTAGGAAGTCACTGTGCTGTAGCCTTAAGACTCTTCAGGTAAACAAAGAGACCTCTCCCATTTCCAGACCGGCAAATCTGCACCTGGTGCCAATTATTCACTCAGGAAGTGTTTCCTGACAAGTGTCATGCTCATGAAGCATGACTCTCAGGCTCATGTATAGTTTTTCACGTTATGTAAATGCATTTGATGCTCCTGATGATTTGTCCAGAGGCTATCTGCTTGACTCATCTGGAGCAACTTTGCAATGTGGGATTTTTAAAAATTTGTGACTTTGTAAAACCAAGTGGTGTACAACATTGTAGCTAAACTGACAGATACTCGCACCAGTGTCAAAACAAGTTTAGAGCATTTATGTAAACACAATTTAAACTGCTGCTTAGGCACCGTCAGTGCTTGAAGTATGTGGGTGGGAAGGCCCAGTTTCCCTTTTACTACACTAACCACAACTTAAATAAAAGTGTACAAATGGATAAAAATGAGTATCATACCTCCATCTCCATCCGTCCCATCCCCATGACATCATATTTAAGGATAATGGGCACAGGGTCAGTACGTCCTGAGGGTAGAGAGACAGAGAAAGGACTCGGTGAGTTTTTTGAGGCTGGGACGAAGGACCAACTCGGAGACAGCCTGCTTTTAGAGCATAGGGTGCTGGGGTTAGAGAATTTTTGCCTTCAAGTGCAAAGAGACCAGAAAGCTACAGTGAACCAAACACCAGCTATTCTCACAGCTTACTGCAGCCACCAGCTACAGACCAATTTAGCCTTCCTGATACATTTGACCTGGCTGCTGGTTTGCATCATGAATGATTCAAATTAGCTGCACTGCATTCCTGATGGCTCAAATTAAGACAAGGGGATCAGGATTGTTCAACAATATGTCTTAATAGAAAAGTACACTGGAAAGTAGATTGGCTTAAAGATAGGTTTTCATTTGTACCTCCCTATACCCCTCCTCCATCTTTTCATTGCTGCAGTCCTGTTAAACCAGAATGCCAAGTTTATCAAGGACACTGCAGCTCGAGGGACTGTGTGTGTGTGTGTGTGGCTGTGTGTGTGCGTGTGTGTGTGGGGCTGTGTGTGTGTTTGGGGGGGTGCAGCTGCTGCCACCACTCACAAAAACACCACTGCGACATCCTCCTCGAGTGTCACAAAGCCTCCCAATATTATCTAAACCCCATTGCATCATCTCTTGCTGAACTGCCTGTCTGACCCCTGCAAGCCCCATTTACTGTCCTGAGGTCCAAACCTGTTCCCTTGTCCCAGGCCCCCTTCCTCATCATGACTGAAGCTGAAAGATTTTTCTTCTGTGTACTTAAGCTATGTTATGTAAGCTGTGAAAAGAGCTAGATCAGAAGGAAATTAACTTGTAGAAAAATAAACAAACCAAAGACAACCAAAAAAAAAAGAAAAACCAGAATGAAACATTAAAGATATAAAATATATGTAAATCAAAACTACATTGGAGATTGACACAGAATTGCTTGATCCACTCATAATCAGCCAAACAAAGCAGAGAGAAGGAGTACAAAAAAAAAAAAAGGACACAAGCACTGAACTACAGCAGAGTGACGTCACAGGCCAGGTATCGCCATGGTGACAGTGCAAGGGATGGGGATACTTACCTGGTAAAACATGGGTATGAGTAGGAGGAGAAGGAAGGGGGGACAGACAGACAGGGGAATCTCAAAACAAAAGGCATAAAAAGAATTTGGACTAGTCTGCTGCTCCTGATGCCAGCCAGATAAAATAATTAATCGCACTGATAGTGATTATCAATTCAGTTTGGTTTCAGTTTTTTTTTTTTTCCTCCCACAAATTCAATGTAGGCTTTTCCACAAATTAAATTTCTATGTATACCATTGGGCATATGGAAAAACTACTAAGGTGCAATTAAAGTGGCGCTAAGTAAGGCGTAACCTTCTTATCAGTTAGTGCCAAATTTAAAAAAAGAGAAAACTGAATTCTCATACTTACAAATAGAGATGATTTTCAATCAAGAGAAGAAAACATATGTAATGTAGTAAATCAGTTCTAAGCTTAAAATAAAAAAAAACTATTACTTTAAAATCACAACTGCCTTCTTGCACATTCTTACTTTCCTGGACGGAGGAAGGCAAGAATAATTCTGTTTCATCTGCATGCGTTCTTTAAGTTATTTAGCCATCATAGCCCAATGACATAGTCATTCTGAAATCATAAATGCATGGGCATTGTAATCCTACATAATGACCTGCCTGCACTCTCAGTCCCACGGCAGTGTCTGTCAGCCAGGGAGGCTTTATTAAACAGAATTTAATGATTGTTGTGGCCATATTCAAATGAGGAAGTAAAACAAAGTGGCTGATTTTGAGATCACAAGACTACTGATCGCCTGGACATGTAGGTTCGTGACCTTTGTCAAGCAGCAGCAGAAGTGAAACCAAAAACAGGGTTTAGTTTGTTAGCCAGCCACTGCAGTGGTCTGTCTGACAAGTCACAAGCCAGGCCTGGAATTATAGATTAATGAACAATTACATTCATCCCAAACTATCACCAATCTTTAAACACAGTGACAATACTTCCACATTACCCATTCCAGTGAAAAAGAAAGGGACTAGACAAAAACAATGTGCATCTAAATCACAGGGTGTGAATCACAAGGTTTAAAAAAAAACTGAAAACAAACAAAATGACAATGTTCTAAGAGTAATACGTATGCACGGTAATATACAAGCAGCAGAATGAGGACTAATACAGAGAGAATTAAAGCCTATGTAGCATTGGTGCTCTGATGAAAGGAAAACGAAAGAAAAAAATGGGAAAAATAAAACAAACATAAAACAATTCAATTGGGGGATAAAATAACATTTACCACTAAGTTTACCATCAGCACAACATGGGCAGGATCAAATCGCTGTAAAAAAGAAACACCAATTGGTTAAGCAGGAAGATTGAGGCACATAGAGAAGGGAGGGTGGGGATGGGAGTGTGGTTAAGGGGTTTTGGGGGGGGGGGGTCATTACCAGAGGGGCTACTGTGTGTCAACCCCCCACACCCCACCCTCCACCCCTTCATTCAGGGCTAGGTGCTTACAGGGATTTCCTCTCACCACTCTCTCTCATCCACTTGTTCCAGTCCCCAGGCCCCTAGCCTGATGTCATCTTCTTTCTCAAACAAAATACGCCCCAAGAAACCAGACTACCACCCCTTACAAAAAAGGTCTTTTCCACTATGGGAACTTGCGACCCGCAACTGAAGACAGATTCTCAGTTTATTTACAATGTTCTCTCAAAATGGGGCCGTGGGAGCAAAAACTCAGCTCCCTTCAGAAGATGGTGCTAAATCAGGTTTAGTAGGGACATAGGTCTGCTCATAGGTTTGGGTTTTTTTTGTGGTTTTTTTTAGATGTTTAAATGCAACCAACACAATAACATAGCAAAAACTGCCAACATAGGCCTTTTTAAACTTCATAATGAAGAACACTACCATTTCACTGCTGCCTTTTTAATAACCATTAATGACCTTTGCCTCACAAGTTCTCATAAGGTTACAGGTTATTAAGTTCCTGTAGTGGAAAAGCGGGTTGCTCCTACATCAGTAAAACCCCAGAAATCCCTCACATTTTAGCTTGGGAAAATAAAAAACAAACAAAAAATGAAATCTCATCAAATAAGAACTCAAAGGAGCTGTGCTGAGTAAAGGACAGACTAAAAACTGCCAAGTCTGATAGTATTTCAGGTCTAAAGGGAAGCTTATTGTCTAAGAAAACTAATGAATCAAAAGTATACTTTTGCCTTTTTAAAGATGTGGTCAAATATCTGGTTTGAGATGATAGGTGCCTCTAGGGATGACCACCATTTTCCCCCTCTGAGCTTTTTGCCTCGCAGACGCTTGTCAGCCCAGTTCGCAAATCTCCCTGAGATTCTTTCATTTCCTCGCCAGCCTACAGCCAGCAAGCTCATTTTGGGATGTGCTTAACCATGGAAAAAGTGAACACAACACACACATAAAATGTACCTGAGGGAAGAGCCAGCATGGCTTTGAGCAGTGCTTAGAGTGGCTTCTTTATTGCTATGGAACAGCAACATTTACTGAGGTACAACTAAAGATGTTAACTGTGCACCCAACTGTAGCTTCATATTGTACTATAACATGTGAAAGTAGTAGTTCGGTGTGCTACCTCCAACACTGCTTAAAGCCCCAGGTGAGTGACAGTTGGAGGCAAGCAGGAGTGCACCTCTGGGACAAACATGCTGTGCAGAAGGGGCAAAGAAACAGGGGGAGGATGGGAGCCTGTGACCATGGGGACAAAGACAATCGGGGTGTAAGAGGTGGAGAGGTTTTCCCTGTAAGTTGACTCTATGGCCCGGTCAGTAGCAGACACACACACACACACACATCTGAGTCCCACATAATGACCACACATACACACACGCGCGAGTTTCACAGCTAGAAACAGGCAAACAAGCAGAAGGGAGAAAACTTGTCTACTCTGCAAGCCATTCAAAGTCTGAGCCGTGGTTACAGCCAATCAGATTACCCATCAGCAGCCACGGAAACTCAAAAGAAGAAAAAAAAAATCTAACATACATGGAGATGATGATTCTAAGGGTTGTGATGGAATCATGGCTTCCTAAATCTACCTTGATTTAAAAGGATTCATTGTTCTTTGTTCAAATCGAAGCACTTTACTCTTAAGCAGATTGAAATAAAGGTTTAGTGATTATGAAGCAAAGAGGAGGAAGCTGACAGAGGCCATTAGCCTATGATACACTGTAAAAGGGATGTTACACTGAGGTCAACTGCAGAGTGGGAAAAGAAAACACAGACCCACGCACGCGCACACACACACACACAGACAGAGGGGATCCAACAAACCTTACCTAAAAAGGGCAAAAGGGACAAAAGAAGAATAAGAACAGAGTCAATACAGTGAAAAACTTAAAAAAGGGGACACAATGCTTTAATGTCAAATTTCAACAACTGTCTCTTTGGGCAAGGAGGACAGGAAAGAAGAGGAAGATTACAGTGATCATCCAGCAGACTTCAATGAGATGCAGTGGTGCAATTATGTGATATGCCTACTCCTAAGTATATTAGCAAATTTTAACAGGAGATATCACGTTCCAACACTGGGCCATTAATTCCAGCACAACAACTGGACACAATTTGCCGCAGTCTCATCTGCCCACAAAGCAGGATGCTTACATAACCACATGACTGGTGCCAGCGGCAAAAACAAGAGCACAGTCAGCCCCTGCAACTTGTTCTCTCCTCCACACAAAGCACACATCCTTATCACATCAAATAGACTGCTATTCAGTGGTTCATGGCCAGATGGAAATAAACAATGATGGATACCAAATTTCTGCTGTTGTTACCCTCCATAAACTTGTCAGCCTGCCCAGAATGAAATGAAGCAGCTTTCTGGCCTACTCTGGTCCTTGGCCATGATCGGCCTGAGAATACCTATGAGAGACGACACAGAGAACCAAGGCCATATATGTACAAGAGAGAGCTGCCACGGCAGCAACAATAAAACTCAACAACCAGCCATCAGAGCTGAGTGTCTCTGGAGGACAAGCGATTCATAGAATCAACATCTGGAAAAAACAGACTTCACATACAGCAATGCTGAGAGCAAACAAGGAATATAGTGATTACCTGATATTAAGACCTTTCTACACAGAGTCAAAAAAAATTAAATTAAATAATAATAATAATAAAAAAAGACGAGATATCTATGTCAACAGTAGGAGGGTTCATTTTGTTCTTCTCCCTCTACTGGTCAGCAAAATGTCAACATTTAGCATTATTCTTCGTTTCTGGTAAAGTAAGGACACTGCTTAGTTAGCAAGCAGTAAAACTCTGGCACTCCATGTTGCCACACACACACAGAATTCAAGACATTTTCAATGCCCCCTTTTCTGACTCATTTACTTCGCAATAGAGTGCATTTAAAAATCTAATTCTCATATATATATAAAAACAAGGAGACCCGGACTAGATAAATCCAATTAAACAGCATTAGCCTAGATACATGTTTGTACGTCTGTATATATCCATATATCAACCTGAGTGCATTTAAGCAACCCAGTTACTGGCTGTGCCCAAGCCCCTATATGTTCATGATGTCTTTGTAGTTTGGGCGTGTGCTCATGACTGTTTTGCAGTATGAGTGGTGTTTCTCAATAAAATGCTGACATTGAGAACAGATGTTACTGCTCGGTTTACAGGGAGGCCAATGCACTTGTGAAAGCACTGCAGCTGAGCAAGACTGAGAAAGCGAGAGAGATGGATAAGTCAGGACTAAAATGGTATGGATTTAGTGGATAGAAAAGGACATAGTGGAGGAGGTAGATGAGATTAATGCCAGAAGTTATGTAAAAAAAACAAGCTCCATTCTTAACAAACTGCAAGGACTCATTGGCGCTGACGGCAATGACATCACTCATACACAACGCTATACATCACTCTTTTTGGGCAGACTTCGAGGAAGGGTGAGGCTACAAGCAGAAACAGAACAGAGGGAAAGAGAGAAAATGAAGATGCTGATGAGAACAGGAAAGCCAGTGAAGAGACAGGAAATGGCTCAGTGGAAACATGCCAAGGCTCTGCACAACTGCCTCTGAGCCAATGAGCCTATGAGCACAGCAGGTCTGAGCTAATGAGGTGCCAACGTCAGCCAAGGTCTAAAGGGAAGCTATGTGCAGCCTTCTAAATGTAAGTGCAATTCAATAGGAACATGGCCATTCAATTGCTATGAATGGCCAAGCGAAAGTCAACCTCTCTTAATGCAGCTTTTTAGTCTGAAGCCTTCTACAACTTAAAGAATTGCTTCTAGGTGCAGAGGTCACTGAGCATTTCAGATTCACGCTCAAAACACAAAGCAATCCTTAACCTAAGAGTAAGGCGTTCAGTTCGAATAACAGAAATAGATTTATAGGCCTATCAGACAGTAAACACGGGATGCTGGATTAGACAATTATATAAAGTTATCACAGTACTAAGTTTATGGAGTAAACAGCAAAAACACTGAGGTCAATGTTACAAGGGGTGTGCAGCTAATGGACTGTCTGGCCAGACGTCATTTTGTTGCACTGCAGCATGACCACGTTTAGCTTTTTTCAATGAAAAAAAGGGCAGTATTTTTCACAAAGCTAAAGTAGGTCTAAATGCCGCCTCAGACTGGCACTATGAGTCTAAAATATTACATAGCACCGGAAATGTCCCACATATAGAGCCAAGCACGATATTTTTTTCCACCCATCAGAACCACAAAAATGAGGCAACTAGAGCACCGACGTAAACATGTTTTTGGCGAGGTTACATCTAAGCAGTTTCCATCCCTAACTTTTGCTTGCTGTCCCAGAGGTGCAGGCCTGTGAATCTGTGTGATGACTGGCATACACACACAGCAGCCACACAATGGACAGGATAAAACCTTCTTTGATTACAAAAATCTGGCAATGCATTGCCTTCCTGCAAAGATGCAGAGGTGTGGGCAACCCTGACCTAGAACATAATGGCTGCGAAGCCATCAGAATTGTTTTTTGCATTTCTCTGATTCACCACTTTTTCAATACCAACTTGTGGATTGACATATTCATAAAGAATTTCCGAGGTACTCTTTGCAGTAACTGAACTAATTTTTACCACCTATATGACCAAGAGATGAGACTGGTTAAAATGTAAGTAGGTCACTAAGTGAACCAGAAATATTCACTTGGGTTTTCACTCAAGTTCCTCCAAAAGCCTCTAGCCTCTTTATGCCTCTTTATGTGCTTCACTACCCCACAAAAATAAATAACTAAATAAAAATGTTTTAGCAGAAACAAAATTTATCTTATCTCAAGTTTAGCTAAATACTTTATTTATCCCATATTTGGGAAATTCTGATCTGATCTGATCTGAATATGCTCTCAACCAAGAAGTTCGGGGCATGATCTGAAGAAGATAAAAAAAAAAAAAAAAAAAAAATGATATGCCCTGAAGGCACCAAACAAACCACCATATCAGCAAACTGCATGTTCATAACAACTGAATCAGAATGTGAACAAAGGGCAGAGTCAACTTTGCTGTAAACTAAATGCATAATGTGAAGATGAATCGCTTCCTTCTAGCTCCCAAGCCCCTAAGTCTCTTTCCTAAGGCCTCAAGAATATTTTCCCTCTTTCAGCTTGAAGGAACAGTAGCACGAGAGCAAGAAAAACTAAAGTGCTTCTTTAAATAATAATTAATTTCACACAGTACCAAGCAAAAAGGAAGAAGTTAGAGAAAGGTTGTAAAGAGAAAAGAAAATCTAACACAAAAAGTAGTACAAAAAGGGGAATGTGAGGGCAAAGAAAATGACAAATAGTGGTCCAATACCACCAGCATACATTGAACTTGAGCGTACAGAAGAGTGTGCCCTTACCCTGCATGGTTTTGCCAAGGCCTTGGCCCAACTTCCAGCCATGTTTCTGAAGCAGCCGGTGCCCGATGTTATCCTAGCAGAGAGAAAAGAGGAGAAAAAAACCAAAAATATTCCAATAATAAGAGGAGCTTTACCCCGTAGGCACGGGTGAAAAAAAGGGAAATAAATATATTTAAAAAAAACAAAAAACAAAAAATAAAACAAACAAACACTCAGATCACACTATCATCATCAGCACAACCACCACCACCAACACCATCGTCATTATCGTCATCACCTACAGCGTGTAATAATCAGTGTCTTCCAGCACAAAGAGTGGTAAGGGCGTTTGGGGGTGAGGGAATAAAAGGTGGGAAACTGAGAGGAAGGGTTGGATTTCCACTATGAACAATAAATGAGGCTATATGTAGTCTGTAAACTACAAGATATCCTCCTAAAGTAGGAGTGCATTTTAAAAACCTTTATCAGGCAAAGAAAATGGGCAAGAGCATTTCTATTTTTTTCACTGATATAGGTAACACATGAAATCACATCCACTAACTGAGAAGTTAGGAGGAGGAGGGAGGAGGCAGGAGAGGGCGATATATGTATCACACGCATACATATATGAACCACTATAGAGCAAGATCTCAGTACACAAAGAAAAGTGACACAGAACAGGTATGGAAATCTAGCATTAACAAAACAAAGACCAGAAACTCCAAGCTTGCTGTGATTCTGTAACCATGACAAGGAGAGCACCATGAAACATATGCAGCTGTCACAAAAAATATAGCAACAGGAAGAGACAGAAGTGGAGCTAGTGGGCCTTGGATTACCATTACAAGGCCCAGGGTGGATAGATTATGCACGTGTGAGGGGATATGTGGGTGTGCAGGTGAAAAAAGGGACACGTGTGCATGTAGCCCCATCAGAATACTAAAAATGTCTGTTGTGCATATTTTTGGACACCCCCAGCAGCTCTGGTCTGTTATCAATTGTCAGGCCTCAACCATTTTCAGACCTATAATATGATTTTCTCATAGATATCATTAGTATTCATAAACCTTCAGACTATTTTTGGACCCCTGAAAGTGTGTACAAGGCTTTTCTTTTAATACTAATGATTTCTATGACAAACGCATCACAAGATCACGCAACTGACAATGAACCAAAGAGGCTAGAGGAGTGCAAGAACATACACAACAGGAACTCTCAGCACACTGTGGGGCCAACTGTGCATGTCGGAGACCGTTATATCACTAGTATGGGTCAGCAAGAAAACAAAAACATTAAGTGAAATGCAAGACTGTCCCACCACTACACACTACAGTACATCCTCAAGCACAAATAAACAGGTAACAATTTGATTTCTTAATAAGCAGTGCTTTTCTGTTGTGATTATAACTATTCCAAGCTTGTCTAACATTCACCAGAGTGCTGCATTCTACCAAAAACATACAAACCAAACAAAAAGGATATTTATAATCACAAAGAGATTGACATCAACTTTCACAAACAGAAAGTGAAGGGGTTTAAACAGAAAAAAAAACTGCATGCAGCTTTTTGTTAAAGAGTTTTAACAAAAAGGATCGTCGGTGTTAGTAGCGCACTGTGAATGGTACACATACAGAGGAATGGGGCGGGCTGAGGGGTGTGGGCGGATTAACAAAACTCCAACTGTGTTAGTCTCAGGTGGATCAGGCACAGAGAGGAAAGTGATGGCTCAACAGGGCTCAATTAGTTCTCTTTGATAAAAAAGAGGAGGTTGGGAGCAGAACAGAGCAGGCTGAGCCATGATGAGGGTGAGTTTCTAGGGTGGTGGAGGTGAGCTGGGCTTGTATGGGTTAGTGCATGTGAAGGGGAGTGGTAGTCACACACGCAGCGTGCACACTGCATCTCCGCCCACGAGACTGCAATTGGGATGCATTTGGCTTTATCCTTGTTGTTGTGGGTTTTTACTTAAGTTGGTATTTCAAAGCAAACTGTTGCCTTCCTTTGCGCTACTTTATAAGTGACATACTTTTTCTTAACACTACAATGGTACTTTGCATCTTGGTGACTAGAATAACATCCAAATCATCTAGCTGATGTTTGCCTCCAATGCTCAAGAGAGACTAAAGTTCTTCACTTCCTGTTTCTGTTATGGTTTAGTGGGGGGTTTTTCTCCCTCCTCCATTTCATACTGTGCAACTGTCAGATCCTTTCCGCTGTGGGATGAGATAAGAGAGAAATTTGTGCTGGGACTAACATGGTAGGAAGGCAACTGGAGACAGCCTGCCTGAATCAACTCTGAAATCAGGACACTGAAGGCTAAATTAAAAAGGCCAGCAAATCACTGTTTATGACTTGTTGCTGCCCAGCAGTTGAGCACAAACATAAGAATTAGAGGCTTTACGGCCATTTAAGGTCATTTCTTCATGCCTAATGGACAAAACATGCTCTGAATTTATTCTGCAGAATTTGCTGCAGTGAAAGCCACTCCTGTCACTGACACAGGGTCTGCTTCTGTCCTTAACTGCAGTATTGCAGTGTGAACAGACTACACACAAGCATTTATCGATGTGGGGAATTAGCTGACCTATGAGGAAGGAATGGAGAAAATAATATCCACCCTAAACTAACTGCTGAGAAAGGCTCTTCCTCATCCTCTGCACAATTGCTGTTAGATGATGCATTTTTCCAGCACAAAATTTAGCAGTTAGGAAAAAGACTCAGACATAGTGTGCCAAAGTGCCATAAATGTATGTGTTGCCTTTCATTAATCAGTTTTTGTGTTTTAATCAAGAGATTTAAAAAGAAAAAAACCAACAAAAAAAACCAGCAAAGGCATGTTGGATGAGGCAACAGTTCCAACTGCTGACAGTGAGAAAGCGATGAGTTCAAAATGTGTTCTGCAAAAGTTAGAGGGCAGAGATGAGGAGCAGACTGGGTGTTGAACAGATGAGTGCACCAAAAGAATAGACAGACAGACAGATGAAAGCAACGACGGCGAGTCCAACAGCAGTGCAAGTGGAGTGAAGGCATTTCCATACGAACCTGGCTTTAAAATACTGGGCTGTCAAAAAAACAGTCACACGTGACACAACGTAAGAAACCGGCCAAACGCTTTCAACTGCAATTCTGATAGCTTCTCTAGTTTTAAAAAATACAAATCTCTCTCTGCTTTTAAACAAACATAATACTGTATACAAACAGAAAAGGTAGGCATTTCAATAAATCCACCAACTGACTGTTAATACAAGAGAAAGAAAAAAAAATAGAAAATGTTATCCAAACAAAGACCTCTACAAGAGGGGGTGTTTTAAGAGTGTGCAATGTGCTTTCAATGGCACAGTGCATGGCAACATATGTATAAAGGGAAGTGATATGCAGGGGACCCCATTTAGAGACCTCAGAGTATTTAGTTTTATTGAGTCGGCCTATGCAGCCATTTTAATGGGACAGTACGTGTGCATCTGCATGTCCCTGTCTGGGTGTGAGAAATTGCTTTAGCTCAAATAATAAAGACATGCCAATACTGGATAGGCATTCGCATACAAATGTATGAACCGAAGCTAAAACCACATATTTTCTGCCATTTTTCATGGACAAAAGCTCTTCAACACTAAGGTAGATAGACCCTTAAGGATCTGTTTTGCCAAAAGTTGGCTGCTGGTGGTAGAAAAGACTGCTTTCTGCAGCTCTTCGTTCGTTTGAGCAATTCCCTTGCATGTGAAGCTCTGTAGGTGTGAGTTACTGCAGGTGTGCCTAAATGGAAACAATCATCTAGATGTACCAAAAGCTAAATAAATAAAACAATATGCTACTTTGTAAATGTGTCAGATTTAGTGTGATGTGTTTAAAGATTTTGTTTACTAAGTGATGGGGAAAATGAGGGGAAAAAAAAAAAAATCAATCTTAATTAATTAATTTAATTTAAAATAAAATAACTAAAAATATGTACTTACCTCATAATTCTGAAGCCACAATTCAAGTTGAGGAAATTTAGCAAAGTGTAGTTAAGAAATAGAGACCTCAAACCAGATAAATGCCACTGTTCACCAATTTAAGTTTTTTTTAATAATATCCAATCTCAGTCAAATAGCAACTTAAATGATTTGCGACGGTCTCAGCTACGAACCCTTGGATCACTGTGCTAAATTTAGAGCCTGTGGTGTTGTGAAAAAATGTGGGTCAGTTGTGTTTGACCTTTTGCTTGTTGTCGTCTTCTTCCTACCTTTTGTGTGACAGAAGTCTAACAAGGACAAACAGCTGTGTGAAATACTGCCTGCCTGTAATGCAAAAGCCTACCTACTTCAGTAACAGCTGATACACTCTTACCCAAATATCCCATGAGATGCTTAGTAACTTTAAAATAATCATAGTGACTACAAGTAGCATAGTAAATACATAATAAAGAAATTAATCTTCCTGTGGCCTGAATACATGTTTCTTGGATTGCCTGCACATCTGTGTGGTTTCTGTGGCTCTGAGGCTGCCCGCTGCATATCGCTCTGGTACTGGGTCAGGTCAGGGGAGGATGGTAGGATTGAGGGACTAGGAGGGTCAAGAGAAGTGGGAGGAATGAGTCTGGGAGAAAAGGTTGTAGCTGTGATTAAGACAGAGTGTTGAGAGGAAATAGTACTGAATGCTATCAAGTTAACACATGCAATGCAAAAACAGTGTTAGAGAAAATAGCAAAGACCAAATGGGAAAGACAGGAAGAGAAAAAAGATCCCAATAAAGTACCACAGACCTCTAGCTGCCTATAGATCACACACAATAAGTGGCAGGGGAGGGGCTCCGAGAAGCTGGGCCGAAGCAGTCACCAACAGCTCCGAGATGTAACACTGGTGGTCAACTGCCACAATGCTACTGCCTTAGAGGTTTAATCTAAGGAAGAATTTACTGCAAACTTTCAAATCTACCTATATATTTAGGTGTCGGTTACATCTAAAAAAGTAGGAGTTCCTTTTCCTAAATTTTTTTAATATGCTATGAGGCATTTGGCTAACACAGTATAGTTGGGTTTTTGATCTGAAACTGAACTGCACCTTTTTTAAATTATGAACAGCTTCTTCATATCTTCTGAATTATCAGATATCTTCTCATATTTGTTTGCATTTACAGTACTGTGCAAAAGTCTTTAGTCACCCCTCACTTCTTTATATTTTGCAAGGGAAATGGGAAATTTATTGAAACATCTGCAAATATACATAATTTGTAGTCCAGTTCTTGTGTAATATGTCATACCTCAGCCTTTGCTCCCTGTTTCTCTTCCTTAAGAATGGCTTCTTGACAGCAACCCTTCCACTGAGACTATTTACAATGAGGCTTTGGTGAACAGTGGACAGATCAACTGAAGGGCCAGATGCTTCTCTCATGTCCTGTGTCAGGTCTTTTCCTGCATGTCTTTCAGATACTGTTATCTACTGCTGTTTTCTTTTGTCCTCCACTTGTTGAGATTCCTCAAAATATTTAAAGTTTTCCTAGGGAATCATCTTGTTGGTGCAAAATTACAATTTTATACCTGCCAAACCTGTTACCTTTGCCATTTTTCATAGATTCAACTAAACAAATTGAAACAAATGTGTTTTTATGACAGGGTGCTAGTACCGAAATGCCTAAAGATACAATTTAAAGTAGGTTCTTTGCTACATTTTATTATGTGTAGACACAACACTAGTTCATCCTTTGAGTTAGGTGCCTTTGTTCAGGCTTCAGTGATTCATAGGTCAGTGTTAAGAGGCTTAACAAAAAGCATCCCTCTAAAAATATATAGGACTGGACTTAAAATGAGTGAAAAAGCAGCCAATGACCAAAGAAAAACTTTGCAAGACCTCCAGAAAGCCTGGAAAACTATTGCTCAAGACCATTTTTGAAAAAATTACAAGAAAGTCTGTCTCCTTGGGAGTGAAAAATAAAGAATTGGGGAGTGATTCAAGCCTTTTACACAGGTAAAATGTGTATCACCTTGTTTTTGAGCATGCACTTTCCAAAACAATTATGTTCAATAACATTAACAGCACCGGAGATTAAGTGACAGTTGACAGCACCTCTGCTGATGCGTGAGGACCTGTGTGATGCTGCAGCATGGCCCTCAGGACCCCTCCACAAATAATAGCGCAGGAGCAAAAGAGCCACTTAAGCCAGGTGAGCAGGCCACCTCTCTCCCTTAATTTTCTCCCTCTCTATCACCCACACAGTAGGATCTTTTTGTATCTGTGGAAAATACTTCATACATAAAATTCTACATATATAGACAATTTTTTGGTTAACAGGGTACTGCCTACTACCTCCTTAAAACTCAACAAGTCATAGGTTTAGTAAAATCCATTTACAGCACACAGCTATTTTTAATCCAAAACATGCAAAGAGTCCTACCTTTAGTAAAATCTGTAAATTAAAAACAGCAGCTTCTTTTTCAAGCTAATATTTTGGTTATACATTATTTTTAATTCACCTATGCTCATCAATGTTTCATTCATCATTATTCCTGTTTGCTTATCCTATACTTACTCTTTGATTAAAGGAAAAAAAACACTTTGTTTTTATAGCAATTTAATTGTGCTTTAGATGGAGCGTTATTTAGCTCTGCATGTGGTTGCTGATCCTATCTGATGTGGTTCATAAAACAAACCTAAACACTGTAAAGTTAAGTGGAGTTTGGGCCTGCTCACCACACGGCTTCAGAGACAGAACGGGGGTATGGAGAGAGTAGGAAAGACAGAAAGAAGACAGCTGCCTGCGCTATTATCGAAGTGCCTTTTCAGCGAAAAATGCAGTCCCAGTTGCACAAGCACCATGCCAGCACAGAATGACAGAGGGTACTGTACACCGAATCACTGTGTAGTAGGGAGGGAGCGAGAGAGAAACTGAGGTAGAGAGAGAGAGAATAGATGTAAAGTTTGACAGTAGTGAAACTGAGAGAGAAAGAGACAGAGAGAGAGAAAGATAGTCAGAGAAGCGTTACAAGGACCCTAAAGATAGGAGTAAGAAAGCAGAGCGTGCAAATACAAACCGGGTCATTGCTGCTTAGCTAATAGGGGCCAATTCGCTGCAGGAGAGAAATGTCGAACACCCCAAGTTGTGTACAATAAGATAACTGTCCTATAGACACAAACACTAAGACACAAATTCTAAAGCTACATAGACACACACTCACTCAAACACAAATGTAACCACTCACACCATCTAATGTGTGCTCGCTTCTTTGCTAAATGGGGTGGAATAAGCACTGCGTCATTTTCATAAACATAAATTTGAGCCACTGCAAAACAATTAGATATATAACTGTAAACTAATGTGGTCATTTTAAAATGTATATCTGCACTGTATAATGCCTTCTATCTGCATTTATAACTATACAAATTAAAGGGTGGGGGGGGGGGGGGCTTTGAATAAAAACTACAAGTAGCGCTTAAAAATAGAAGTGACCAACTCTGTAAACATGTAAACTCAAAGCAGTTGTATGCTATATCCAGATTAAAATCTGTATGAATTTTACTTTGAATCTATTAAAAAATAAATAAAATTTAAAAAAAAAAAATCAATGAACTACTACAGTATTAAATAACAGCCCTTAATGACAGTGCTTCATCCACTCCATACTTTCAGAGTAATCTCTTCTCCTAGTGCTTAGATGACTAACAATGACTAATGGGAAACTGATACAAAAATCTAACATTTACCTGTAAGCTCTACATAAAACAGAAAGATCTAGCTTATATATATATATATATATAATCATTTTAACTGTCACACAGGAAATGGAGTAGGCATAGGACATGGGAAGTGGGAGGGACTTAAAGGATATTAATGCACATGAGACAAGTGATTCTACAGGTTAGGTGGCAATGTGTTCAAGAAAACACTGGATGCATCTACACGGACAGTATGAATGGAGTAAAAGGTGTTGTTCTTATTGCTCCCTGGACCAATCATATCCATTCTCACAGCTGGTCCAATGGTGCGGGATGATGGATGCAGCCTTACCGATTCGATGGGCTTGTCCAGTGACGCCTGCTCCAGCTCCAACTGGCCCTCTTCATACTGGTCAAAGTGATTCCCACCCTGATGATGGACACACATTTAAAAGTGTATTTTAGAAATATAGCAGAAAGAGCAGTCAAGTTTGATTGGTAGTAAACTCCTCAATTAATACAGGAATAATTTGCAACTAAGAAACAGTTAAGACATTTTCAAGTAAAAAAAACAAAAAATACTGAACATCTTTTGGTCTTTTCACTAATGGCTTGACAAAACACGCTATTTAAAGACAGGCGGAGAACTGTAATTTTTCACAATTTTCTCACATCTCAGAGATCAAATGATTCATCTGAACTGAGAAAATAACAGTTACTTTGACATGTAGTGAAAATAACCATTAGTTGCTGCAGCACTAACAGCAATCACAGGAAAGAATTCAGAGGAAGAATTCAGGAATGATCATGAAATCTGCATTTCAAGACAACACACTGGCTTTATTTTCATGTCTGCATTTTCAAAACAATGAGACAGCACTATGAAGGGAAGAGTACCTTCTGGCTGTAATTTGCACTAAGTAACAATCAATCACGCAAATGGACTAAAAGGACTGATACTTTACCTATATTAAAAGAGATACTGCTCATCAGGAGTCAGTTTCTCAGTTGGTGCTGCTGTTGGCCAGGGTGTCAGCAACTAAAATATGTATTTTATAAATGCTACATCATGGCCTAAATGAGGACGATATATACTTGCATTAAATTTGGAGTGAAACATTGTTTACACTGTATGCCTCACTGCATAACAAAATGTCAATACTATGCTTTACATTTAAAAAAAAATATGAAATATAGACCCTGAACAGGATAAGTGGAAGAGAATGGATGGATGGATGAAATACAGAATTAATGCTAAGCTCCATGTACCAGAAAAAGTACACAGGAGGTGTACACTATAATCACACATTTATGATTTTCTCTTTGTTGTTTTCATTACACACAATATTTCTGTGTGAGGTTTACAATTAATACTTACATCATTCTTTAGTTCATTTAAAACCTTTACTAAAAATAAAAGTCACAGGGTTGAGTTCTATTCTTTATTTCTTGGTAAATTTCTTCCAGCAGTGACAGTGAATTAAGATTTCCTCGGGATATCTGATGTCTGAACATGAAGCATAGCTTTAGAAATACAAACTGAATCTTGGGTAAGAGCAGAGTGAGCAATGGTCTTACTACCCCAACCGAAGGAGTGTGTTTACGGGGAGCAGTTTCAGCTCTGAGTCAGATGGCTTTCTCTCTTTAGCAGATGAGAGACAAAGATCATCTTTGTGAGTTTGTTTTATTCTAACCTCAGAAAACTGAAAGCCTCCAAAGATATTCCATGGTCTGTTGTTTTCTATTCACTTCCAGTGTCTAGAAATAGAATGTGTGTGGACAGGTAAATCAGATGCAACTTAAGAACACAGCCCCCCCCCCCCCCCACACATGTGCTCTTGTTGATTTAAGCAGTAGAACATCTAGTTTGCATTTATATTATTAGGGTTCTTGCACTGGGTAATAACTGATAATATTCTACAATGTGCAGCACTTTAATTATTTTATGGATATCTGAAAAGAAATGTCTATATTAAAAACAAAAGAAAACAATGTGGCTGGGTAATGCAAGGGCCTCTATCCAGCACATTTTCAGGGAGTCTGGTTTTGCAGAGATAAGCAACTCTTCAATTCAGCCCACCATAATGAGGTGATGTGATGCCATACTTGCTGTCATTAATTCAGATGAAACAGGACCCTGCATCAGCATGAGCGAAGCCGGGGATTATGAGAAGAGGAGCTGCCTGGGAAGTGCAAAGGGTTTATTTGTGAACAAATCGATGGCTCCCTGCTGCCCCCCCCCCCCAAACCGCTTAATGTGCTATCAACACTGCCCCCATCCACCACAATGACTTCTAATTTTCACTGCTGTTTGCTTCCTCATCACCCTGACTCTTACTACACAAACCCCACACCAGTGCTGCATAGAAATGACCCTGCCCATGTTCACTGTTGTGCATAATAAGAGTAAACTGCCACTTGTGCTACAGCAGTTAAATGGATGTGCCATACCGCAACGCATTAGGAAATGAGAGTAACTGCCAGCCATTTATGCAGGAGCTCATAAATTGTTTTATATTATTCTGCAGGTCAAGACTAGTCACGTTCTACAGGTCCAACAGCAATGCTAAGTCATAAGAGAGGACAGGGCTGTTGGGCAAGTTGTGCTGTAGATATTAGGTAGACCATCTGTGGGTGTTTCCTGTGTAGTGTTGCTTGGCAGCAAGCTTTTATCCATGGAGTCAGAGAGAAACTTTCTGAATACTGAGCATATGAATGCCTTCGCAGCAGTTCTCACATACAGAGCTCTACTGTGCTGCGCTGGAGCTGCCCTCAACAGATTCATTCAGACCACACAGCAATTCATCTCTCCCTAACAAACCAGTTGAAAATCAAGCTCCACAGTGGGTGCAGACAGGGGGAAAAAACAAACTGTTTCTTATATACATGCTGATAGTTATAACTTAATTGCATTTCTCTTTCTGGTCGTTTCCCCCATTTTGTTACAACACTGCTCAGAGAAACAGCTAAATACCAACTTTAATTAAGTTTAATATTCTTTAAACACCAAAAAACACAACATTTGATAAACCACAAAGCCTCAAACCAATCCAAAAGATTACAGGCTTCAAGGTCTTCTTAATGATGGGACAGAAAATGTAAGAAATAGCATTCAATTTAAAGATCTAAACTTGTAATCTAACCCAGCCTAAACACTACTACTGACACTGGACTTTGTCTCCTTATTTATAAATGTCTGTGCCATCTCCTTTATTTTATACATGACAAAAAGAAGTTAAATGCATCTGTGTTTATACAGGGCGGCATGTTTTTCAAATAGACAGGGATATGTGTGGAAAAAAATGCTACCTAGAATCAGTGTTTTGAAATCCCCAGAGTCTAAATGCATTGGTGATGGGCTTATTTTATTCAATGAGATTACTGCAAAATTACTGTAAAAACACAAAAAACATAACATGTGCCGGACAACACATGCAGCAGAATGACATCTGAAGTTCAGATCATCATACTGCCATGCAACTACTCTGCTGACGTATCTCTGGATATTACAAACACAGATGTTAAAATGGTTACTTCAGTTTCACTTGTAGTTAACAGTTGTACACTGCCCAAGAACAACAACAACGACAAAAGTGGGAAGTCCACAAGAATAGTAATAATAAAAAAAGCTCGTTAAGTGGTTTAAAAGTAGAGTGATATGCATAGTTATCCTCTGATGGCGTGTTTTATGATGAAAAATACTAACAAACAAGAAATGTTTATTTTGTACTCTAGTTAGCGGTGTAGTATTTGGCTTCTACTGGGTGCGGTCTTAAATCCAAGATAGGCAAAGTGGAGGAGAAACGGCTCAAACAAAGGTTGTGAAATTCACCTAGACAGCTACAACAGCTACAACCCGAATAACGTCATGTCACAAACATAGGATTTAGCATGTATTAGAATCCTATTTATTAAGGTAAGTCACGACTGTCCCCAAACTGACGCAAAATATTTACAAAGACTCCCGATTGCTGTGTCGGTACTGACCCCGTTATTTAAATACAGGAGAAAACAAAACAAAGGTTAAGTTTATCAGTGTGAAAACCACGCCATGACACAGTTAAATAACACAGGTATATTAGCAGATTATCAGTATATGACTGACCAAGGACACAGTACTTAAAATGTGTCGCTAAACATGCTCCAAACTTGCACTCTGTGCGCTTTCAAGGCGATACCGGAGGCAATTTCTGAATAATATCCGATGGCTATCTATTGGTAGATTCATCCGGACGTGATAACGACCATCTGCGGTGGCATTTCGGTTGTCAAAATGATACAGCCATTTCTGGCTATTAATGCTACAGCAGCCCAATGTGCGTACAAGCTAGCTATGTTAGCTCGCTATCCATCCTTAGCATATGTCGAAAATGATCAGTATGCCCAAGGTCACTAATGAGCTAGTTGGACTCCAGTATCTATTTTGTTGTTGCGTGGTTAAGATGTTTACGGTTGTAGGAAAGGGTTCATACTGAAGCTGATAATCCGAGACATGGGTCAAATATAGCATGCAGCCAAACACCGAGACGTAAGGCAAGTTAATATCAAAAGAGCCGCAGTGCACTGGCGTTAGCATAGCTAGCTTGCAGCGCTAGCAAGGGAGCTCTAGAGCGAAATGCAGGAAGGTGTACGCAATATGCCGAAACTGTCCGCAACCTTCAAATAGGTATTCACTTACTGAAACACCTCGACACTTTAAAATGTATGCAGGTGGACAAACAATTTAACATGCATTACCTGGAAATCACGCTCTTCGTTGAACCTAGAAAATCTGTCGGCCATTTTCTGAACGCAGCAGCAGTTGTGTACTCGCTCCGTCTGTGTCCAACACAAGCGCGCTGTAGTGGAGAGGACGTGCGCTTCGCAAACCACTCGGTCTGCGGTGAATTTACACTTCACTGCCAACATCCACCAACAACTTCCAGTGTTATACATGGAAAGTTAGACCATGTCAACATGACTGCGTCTACAGGGAATATGTATCTGGCGAGATAATAAAGTATATTTTACTTTTTATAAATGTTGAAGTAAAGGACTTAAATAACCTGGAAAGTAGAGTGACCTAGTATCCCACTTTCTGTGAGACTACACAAATATTTTTATATCCGATACTGAGAGAGTGACGACATTTTGATTGGATCTACTTTTAAACTTGCACCTCAGAGAGAGGATAAATAGACAGAACATTAACTCAAATTTGCTTTGATTTTATTTTCAGTGTAATTTGATACAGTGGGTTTGCTCGCTACAGTTTACTTTTTTATTATTTTCAGTGTTAGTTTTAATTTGTCTTTGTGTGGTATGTACTTAAGTTGGAAAATAGCATTCAAATAAAAATATTGGGTCATCCCGTTGATGGGTTGTCGCCAGGCAAAGGTATGACGTTATAATATCTAATATAGAGCAGAACCAGGGGATCAACGCAGATATATTTCTTGCAGCAAAATGTATGGGTTGATAATATACCGTATTAAACAGACTACTCATCTTAGTAAAATAAAACATAAACTCCTTATATATGTAAAGTACTGAATCTATAAACCCCAATAGAAAGCAAACAAGACCTGAAGAATTAAAATAGGTGGTTACTTAGAAAATAAACAAAGGCTTTATTTATGTGAAATTTATCACAGCATTGTTGCTTAAATATCTCCCCTTTCACACTACATGACCACTCACCCTCCTGCCTTTTCAACCAACTGCCTTTTTTTAAAGGCACATACATGAAGAAATAGCATCCTGCTAGTGCATGCCCATGCTACAGTATTATCTGACCTGTTCTTGCCTTTGGCAAAATGATACACCGAATCACACTGAGGAAAAAATACAAAGAATAATGGTGGTAGATGTTTCTAGGCTGAAAATAAGTTATTTTAGCCTGCTGCTAGGTGGTTGCTAGGGCATGTACAATTCAACTTTTGTCAATATAAATGAGAAAAAAAAATTATGTCATGCTTTTATGTTATGCAGGTGCATAAATGATAAAAATGGGCCATTTTATACCATTGCTAGGTGGTTACTAGGCAATATGATGATTTCATAATAGCTGATATAGATAAGATGGTCTTTGGTCTAAGATGCACCATGTACCATGTCTGGTTGCTCAACTCCTGACTATCTAGGAGGAGTATGTGGACAAACAAATAGAGAGACAGACAGAGATTTTGTGTAAGGATGTATCATCAATGCCAGACTTTTAACCTGTGCAGTTTGTGTATTCTTTAAGTAGAGATATCAAAATTTCAGACAACGCTACATCTCAGTCTCATGTGTCCCTCATTGTCCACAACATAAACAGAATTTTGTTGCTTTTCAAATCTTTCAAAAAAAAAAAAAAAAAAAAAAAATATATATATATATATATATATATATATATATATATATACAAAAA
>JAVDPK010001242.1:2297216-2324262 GCA_034780415.1 Cichlasoma orientale | reverse complement strand
TATATATATAATAAAACCGTATAAACGCAGCATATATATTGAAACTTTTTGTTGTGTTCGGACAAAATATAGTCTACTTATTTTGAATTTGATCTCAAAAACATGTAGACCTACATTTATTCCAGTTCAATTCACTATAATTTATATAGCGCCAAATCACAAAAAACAGTCACCTCAAGGTTCTTTATATTTTTAGATTGTAAAGAACCTACAATAATTACAGCGAAAACCCAATAATCAAAACAACCTCCTATGAGCACGCACTTGGCAACCGTGGCAAGGAAAAACTCCCTTTTAACATGTGACACGACTGGATTGCAGGTGTGCCAGTTTAGCACCTGCATTGCTTTTTTACAAAGCCGTGCTCTTGTAATACTTGCATAATGCGGCGTTGTCTTGTTGATGTAGGCAAGGCCTTCCCAGGAAAAGACGCCAACAGGATGGCAGCATGTGTAAGTTATACATGTGTTGCGTACAGATACACCCTCGTACCCGGCTAATGATTTCACAAAGTGAATGCAGATGTTAATTTGTTATACCACGAGATATTTTCCACTCTGCCTCAATTGTAAATGAGCTTGAGCCCAAGATTGTTCTATTTTCAATCAGATATACTATATTGTACCAAATGTATTGAACTGATTGGTTTCTAATCTATCTCTGATTAATCTCACATGTGTAGTCTTTGCACAATAGAATAGAATAGCTTTAGATTCATCAAATGTCACATATAATTAAATTACAGGGGCTTCTTCCATTGTGCAGTCATATAAGTATAAAAGTATATAGAAATAGAATAGAATAAGATAAATAGAACATAAATAAAACACTTTGTACACATCTGTTAAAGTTACATTTACACAGCTAAGGATAAATATCACAGTAAGTAAATATACTTATCAAGACTATGAGTATGGATGTATATGTGTGATATGGGTATACATATGTGTTGGATATTAGCAACAGTAGCAGCAGTTTGGAAGGTACTGAGATGATGGTGGCCGATTTGAGGCAGGTGGGGATGGCGGTTCAGGTCAGGGACAGATTGAATAATCTGGTCAAGATATCTGCAGGTTTGTACGGGCATGACATCAGTACCTTTCCAGGTTTTCCATCTGGACCGGCAGCTTTCCTCGGGTTCACTGACCTGAGTTCACGCCTCACCTGGTTCTGGTGAAGGGTCAGTGAGGTGCTGCGGCTGGCTGGGGGAGGAGCTGATGGCCTAACGGTCTCAAATCTTGCGAAAAAAGTGTTCAGTTCCTCAGCCAGTGAAGCATCGGCTCGAGATTTGGGGAGAACAGTCTTTAAATAGGCCTGGTTGAATTCTCCAAGTGGTGGGTGCTTGACAGATTACACAATACACAAGGAATGGAAAGAGTTACAGTGAGGGGCAACAGCCGATTTTTGCTCCCGTATTCCTAAATCTGGCCGTGGATAAATTAATCACAAGCAACATGAGACATTCAATATTGGAACATTTTGCAGTTAATAGACCTAAAAATATTTGTGTGTCCAATAGGCTTTAACACAGGATATATTTGCCAGCTGAGTGTGCATTGTTGAGAAATTTTTTTTACATATCTGCAGCTCAGTGGAAACGATTGTCATTCAGTAGCCAGTCCTGCTCCAACACACTCCAAAGTGGCACGAGTTTATCTCGCCTATAGGGCTTGGATATTAAATGCTGAAGACAAGAATCCCCTCAGATTTCGAGCCACATCTACACAAACTGTAGTTATATCTTATATGTGGCTTTATTTAAAACATGACTGAAACAAGACAAGACGCAATGATCAGGTACTATATATGGCCAAGTAGCTAGAAAGACATATAGGGTTTCTCTGAAGTCTCTCTGAAACATACTGCATATGCAGTTAAGTAGACAGTTGCAAGCCAGTCTATTTTGGAAACAAAAAATATTTTCTTTTCCAAACAAGTGCTTGGTACATGACAGAATCCACTTGCTTAGAATATTTTGCTTAGAAAATCCACTGCCTTTTGTTCACACAAGTGTCACAACAAGAAGATATCCAGGGATTTTACTAACCCGATCGCCTGCTTCCTCTCTGGCCTGCATCCACACACAAGGAAAACTCTTTCTGGATGAAGCTGCTAAACCACCTCACACATATTCTGTGTTAGTAAGTAAAGTAAGTATGTAAAATTTTATTTATATGACACCTTTCAGGATAAATATCACAAAGTGGTTCACAAAAAAATGCTAGAACATCAAAACAAAGTTACCCAAAAGCAAGTTTAAAAAGATGTTTGTTTTTTAGCTGCCTTTTAAAAGAATCCACCAAGCCCACAGATCTCAGGCTCAGTGGGAAAGAGATGCAGAGTCTGGGGGTGAATGTTGCAAAAGCTTTGTCCCCTTTGGTTCTCAGCCTTGTATGATGCACAGCCAGCAGGCCCTGATGGCATAACCTCAGGGACCTGCTAGGGATGTATGCATCTAAAAGTTCACTGATGTACGTTGACGCTTGTCCACGCAGAGCTCTAAAAGTCAAAAGTAGAACCTTAAAGTGGACTCTAAAGTTAATGGGTAGCCAGTGCAACTCAATGAGTAACCGCGTGATATGTGAGTACTTAGAAATCGTAGAAGCCTCGCAGCGGTGTTCTGAACAACCTGTTCCAAGGAGGTTTTCTTGAGACAAGTGAACAATGAATTACTATAATCCAGACATGATGAAATAAATGCATGGAAACAATTTCCAGTTCAGAGTGTGACACAATGGAGCTCAACGTGACTATATTTCTCAAGTGATAAAAGCAAGAGGAAACCAGAGATTTAACGTGAACATCCAAAGTGAAGCCTGAGTTACCCCAAGATTCCTGACAGAAGATTTAGCAAATGTGGCAAGGGGAGTTTCCATTACTTTAGGCACAAATCTGTCGAGGGCATAAACAAGGACTTTGTTTTCTTTTCATTAAGTTGGAGAAAATTGTCAGTCATCCAACTTTTGATTGAGTCTAAGCACCTATGCAAGATCTTTAACTTAGAAACATCTTGGGTCTTAAAAGAGTTATAAAGCTGAATGCCATCCGTGTAGCAGGGACAAAAAAAACTGCTCAAAATGTGTTTAAGAGGGAGCAAACAGTAAAGGCCCCAAAACAGAACCTTGTGGCACACTGTTGGCAAGAGACACTGAAGAGGACCTGTACTTAGAAGCAGCCACAGAAAAGAACCACTCCAAACCCGACCCTGATACACATACCCAGTATTATCAAGAATCTTGTGTTTGTCTAGATCAGCTGTAAGATGCTTAGCAATGAACAGTAATTTTGAGATTGGTCTGTAACAGCTAAGAAGAGAAGGGTGAAGCTTGGGTTTTTATAAAAAAATGGGTGGGTGACAGCATTCTTAAAATAAAAACAAAACAAAACAGTGAAGCGCTGATTATTTTAAGCACACAGTGACCGATAAACCAAAAATAATAATTGAATAAAGATGCAAGTAAAATGTCGAGAAAGCAGGAGGATGCTTTCAATGAATAAACTAATTTAAAACAGGTAAACAAACAGGTAAAAAAAAAAAACTAAAAAAAACCTTCTAGAATAGCAGAATCCACTTGCTTAGGGCTGGAGTAGGCACAGATAGCAATTATAGCAAAGGAGAATTATTTTTCACATCGCTGATTTGAATGTGATAGATAGATAAAAATATAAAAACAGTGCAATCTACAATGACAGAACATTGTTAAAAATAAAAGTAGAAGAAGAAGAAGAGTTTTATAGCGAACAGTAGGAAAGGGGTTGAATATTTCTGGGGGAGAGTGAGCCCTGCTGCCTCTGTAGTATGTTGTCTAGTTAGAGTTAGAGTGATTGAAATGTTTGTAAAAACAATGAGCATGAAAGATATCAATTCAAAGGTATAACTTGGACTTCTCATCATCAAGGCTGAGAAGGCAAGTCTGCCTCGTGGTGGACCTGTATGTACTGACACATAAATGTCTTTGGTAGGTTATGTCTCCATCTTGTGGTAGATTCATGTCAACACAGATATCTTCTTACAGCATAATGAATGGGCTGATAATATACAGTATTACATAGACTACACAGCTTAGCAAAATAAATAATAAACTCTCTCTCTCTCTCTCTCTCTCTCTCTCTCTCTCTTTAAAAAAAAAAAAATTTTTAAAGATCAACAGACAAACAAACAAAGGCTTTGTTCATGTGCAACTTATTAAATATCTCCCCTTTCACGCTACATGACCACTCACCCTCCTGCCTTTTCAACCTTCAACATGAAGAAATACCTTTTTGTTTTCAAATTAAAAGCATAATCATAAATTAAAGCCACACAAAAGCATTGTACTAGTTACCGAACAACATTTAAAACATGTTATTACAGTCAGTAATTAATAATAGCGCAATATGCAATTGTGTTCTGTCGTTAAGTGTTATTATTGTAAAGCTTAAGAGGAGACCACAAACTACTTTGAAATCTACCCGGAAACCGGAAAGAAGCTAGAGCCCGATGTCAAGATCGCTGTCGACCGACGCCTACTTATTGGAAATTCGGTAAGTGAAAAATCTATAGTATTTATCATAAACAGTTAAACGGAGTAAAGATTTTCTGACTTCAGTGTTTCCCGCTATCTGTCGGGAAACGATTTCATGTTTTACATGTTTGACTTTTTACCGAATAGTACAAACATTTAGGCCAAAGTTTTATGTGAAATGGCGGTGAATGTGGCTAGAAGGAAGTTGTTATTTTAGAGCGCGTGCACACAATAACAGCGCATGTATTTACATGAAATTGTTATTTAGTAAAATTTACTTAATTTTTCAGTTTCTGTTAATAATTAAAACGTCAAAGGTCAGCACTGTAATAAAAGGTAGGTAAATTGTATTGGCTTACTGTACATTTTACTGTACAGAGCATGAATGCCGTCATACTGCTCGTACTCAGTGGTGGCGTTAATTGTCTAATGTTTTTGTGAGAGAGAAGATGTACTTTCTTAAGAAAAAATGAATATGTTAATATTCTTACCTGGGTAAAAACTGAAAAGCAAGTCAGTGATAGAAAATGTGCATGCAGCGGTCTTGGACATATATTTTATACCCGAAAACAATAAAATGTTATGATTTTTGATTATTTTAACCTTATTAATTGCTTATACCCAGGAGTCCCTATAAGAGTAGCTGTTATCTACGTGTAATTATATGTTGTCCCATATATTATATAAAATTACATATAATACATGTGATTTTATACCCTTTTAAGCTCTTATCTGCCTTATTTAAACATTTGGGCCCCTATTAGCTCACATCTAGCAGATGTAATTGTCACTCTTGACAGGTACCATTTTTCAGGTCCAAGTTTTGCCGCGCCCCATCGTACTGCACCAAGGCTTGCTGGACCTTTCTTGGCTCAGATTCAAACTCCTGGCCTGCATTTACAAGCGAAGCAGCACTGGCCCGGGTCCACCCTTAAATGAAAAACCTATTGTTCTGTCAGTGCAATTGTCCTGTTCTCATTTTCTTTGCAAAACAGCAAGAAAGTGCAAATATGACTATTTGTAATATGAGCTAACTATATACAAAATAAGTACAAAAGATTGCAGAATAGTTTACCATACAACATATAATATACACACCTTTAACCTTACTGACTTTGACCATGTTTAATAAACCTATGCATGTCTGTGTAGAAAATAGCTTTCGGCAATGGAGAGGAATGCATTTCTTGACTTGTCAAACACACACTTGTATCATTGATTCATATGAAGACTATTTTCCAGATTAATTTTAATTTGTCAGAGAACCCACTAATGTTGACAAAGAAGAGCGGCAAAATGAGCAAACTGAGAACTCAGAATTGTCCTTTTCAAATGCCCCCAATTAGTTTAGAGAACATATTCAGTTTGAATGAAAATAATGTGCAGCCAAGAGAGGTCTTACTGTAACTGACTGTTTCTTCATTGAAGTAAATATTGAGGAAGCAACTAGAAAAAGGGAAGTTGTTGAGGTATGACTGAATACAAGGAGGTGCACTTAAATGTGTGTATGCAGATGTTTTTTTTTTCTTTTGAAATCTTTTTGCATGTGTAGTCCAGGACTGGAATGTTTTCCTGAGAAGCAGCCACCAGTTCTCTTAAGGAACATTTGGCTGTGTGTATTCTGAGTCCCTTTTTGCTGTCCTTACTAAAGGCTTTGGAATTTCATTAATCTCTGTGAGAGAGAACAGCAGAAGCTGTATAGTCACCGACTGTATGTTTGGTTAGCGTTTAGTTCAGGATTCCCATGAAAAAGCTCATCGTGGATGCAAGTTTATAGTGTGTGGTATTAGTTACGTGTTTATTAGATGTGTGTAGACATTTAGACCTTGTAACTTGACAACTTGGTTGGTTCAGTTTGAGTGTAAATTAGAAGAATGTATTTAGTGTTTGATGGCAGATTGGGTTGGATTAGTTGACTTGCAAGATTCATTTGGAACTGTTTTGATAGTCAGTCACTGGCAGTTCCTCAATTGACAAAAATGAGGAACCAGCAGTGCAAAAAGATGCTATGTCAATATGTCAAATGACCTTTTACACACATTTCTTTTGCAAAAAGTGAAATATACCAGTGAGTTATTTCTCTGATGTTAAAGAAAGTTCAGAACACTTCCCAGATTAAAAAATGTAAGTAATTTGTAAAGATAAGGCCAATGCACAATTAAGCAGTCATAACAAGACAATTAGAAATAAAGAATTAGGTGAAGAAAAATAGCAGAAGTTTCTCAGGACTGGATGAGTAATGACAGGCAACAGTGAAGTGCAGTGGAGATTTGTTGCAGATTTAGGGTTGCATTTCTTGAAATGAAGTTTGGGATATGGTCAAAATTAGTGGTGTGCCCAATGTTGAGACATATAGCCCGATTCTTATCTGTCTATTTTGCAGTAGCACCTGGGAGCTGTCTGTCTGTCTGGTTCCAGATTCATTCAGCAACGTAAAATTGACCCCAAACGTACAGCAAGAGTCATAAAGAGTAATCTTAAACATCACGAAGAACAAGAGTCTTGCAACAGATGGCACATTGCCCACAGAGCTCTGGTCTCCAGTCATTGTGAGGTTAAAAAAAGACAAGACAATACCACAGAAAAGATTGTGCAAGTGCTCCAAAATTCTTGGAACGACCTACATACCAAGTACCTTAAAATTTGTGAACGTAGAAGAAGTGGCTACTGCAAAGTAGCCAGTTTTTGTTGCTACTTGACAGCAAAAGGAGGATGGATATTTGTTAGTTTATCAAACTTATGGAGAAAATGGATGGATGGATGGATGGAAATTCATTGTAAATGGGTTTTTGGAGGGAAAAAAACATAATTCCTGACAAGTTTTTGATAATCTGGTGAGGCATTTTAAAACATTTTCTCACATTTTACAGACCCAAACCAGCAGATGGCAAAACAAACACAAAAAAACACAATGGTTTTCCACTGCTCATGGTGACATCTTAAAAGAAATCTTAAAACCAATAAAATCAGAGAACCTTGAGGTGGTTACTTTTTATATGTTTTTCACACAATTAATCTGTGGCACGTTAATGATCTGGATTAACTGACTAAATATTTCAACCCTAGACAGGATGAGTAAATGAGAAAATGATTGGCAGATGAACTGATAATTCATAATAATTGCTGCCTTTGTTATGACTCATAATATATGAAATCAGTGACTAATAGAGAAGCAAAAACAAAATTCTAACTCTGTGACTTTCTGCAATGTCTGTACCTGTATCCCCAAATTTATGTTGGTTTTGCAGAGATATTGTTGTCATGACAAACAGTTTCCTTATCACCAGTGGAGTGAGCAACTTGCATTTAGAGTTTCGATTTTGGCATGTAGCAGAGCATGTCAAGTGGTTTCCTGTAGTGCTTTTTATATGACTAAGTTGTTTTTCTGCTTAAGACAAAAGCAAGTGAGATTATTTCAGATATAACCATCAGATTATTGACACCTCATATGCTTGTCCCCGTCCAAATACTGTTTTTGGAAATAATTTCTCGCAAAAAGATACTCATAATGCCAGATTTCACAATGCCACATTTTCAGGAAGAAAGAAACTCTTTGTTGTTTGTTGTTGATTTTTTAACAACAGGACATATAGTGGAGAGTGTGTGTGGGCGTGTGACATGACATGTGACGGGCTCTTGCATGTTGGCTGGCTATAGGGCACGCGCTCATTAGGAATGAAAGGTCACAAATCCCTTCACATTTAGTGGTGTGAGGGTGTACAGAAAGTTGGAAGTGTATCCCAGGTGATTATCAGACTACCTGGTTTAACATGCACATGGGAGAATTGTGATTATTTTTCACCTAATAAACAAACTATTATTAATTCAGTTTCCACCTTTTTTTATTATTAGAATTTGATGCTGTACTGATTATGTTCTTTACTTATTACTTACTAAAACCTTATAACATGGTAGGCTGCAAAGATTGAAAGGGTTTATGATATTACTTCTACTTTTGTCGCTGTCCATAGTTCACAGTTTTTTCATCATACCCGCAATCAAACATGTTATCCTTTAATCTGCAGTACTCAGAGGGCAGAGTAAGTAAACCAACCCTGTTGGAGGGAGCAGAAGGAGGGGGGAATATGGGGAAGTGTAGATGCATTTCCCATAAGTCATAGTCAGCCAGCTCCTCCCCCCATTTGGCTGAGAGCCAGCATCAAAAGAGGAGAAAGCAGAGCGGCAGAGACTGAGCCGAGTTGTTACTGAAAAGTAGAACATGAAGACACGCAAACGGAGCCCCTAGTTTGTGTCGATGACAGGTTATTCAGAGCAAATACGCAGGAGAGAGAATGCATTTCAGGCTAGCATCGATCGGTATGTCTACCCGCTACTCCGCCTCACACATACAGAATCTGTTTTTGTGGCTGTGTTTGTTGCAGTGGGTTTTTCTCTATTTCCTTTCCACGTAAATTCGCTGGGGTGTGGTGGTGCAGTGTCTAAAGACGGAAGTGACAGTTGACGTGCTTAATCTTGTGGTGCATGAAGTCTGGGTACGAGGTAGTATCATTACTAAGGTTAAACAGGTTTAACTTAAATTTAATTATGTTTTGATGTTATTTTTTGCTGTATCCCTACTTGTATTTGTACTTCATTAGTGCTGTCAGCAGCAAAAGTATGCCGGTGACTATTTTAGTCAAGACTTTAGGCTTAATCTTTGTGTTAGAAGCTGCTAGTGTAATGGACACACTGATGCAACGAATTGCAACTGTAGTGCTCCAAATGTAGTTTTAAGTTTGTGCCTTTTAAACTGCATACAAAGAGAGGAGGAATTTTTCGAGTGTGTTGGTTTTACAGTCGTATCTGTTGTGCTGGTAACTTTTAAGCAGGCAGGCAGCCGTGCAAATCTTTATTTGAAATTTGCCTAGGCTTTGCAGCCTGTGCATTGCCTAGGTTACTTCCTCTGACTGAAAAAGAGTGCTTGCATTAGTTTGCAACCGTGAAAACAAGGCCAGGGTTTAATTTCCTGTCTCATCTTCCCACCTCAAATTTCACAGTTCCAGTTCATCTTTGCTTCTAAACGTGCGTGGCGCAATCAAATTTGTTAAACTTCAGAGAAGCTATAATGAAGCTGATCAAATTATTATTGAGTTTATGCCAGAGTGCATATTTTTGTTAAAACGTAATCATCAGTCTACTTTATGAGCTCTTGTGCTTTGCTCTATTACAGCGAGTAAAGGTGACAAGTATTTGCAAAGTGTGCCTTAAATGCAAGCTGAAACATACTAAGAACTAAAGCAGAAAAAATGAATAGAAACAAACAGGAAAAAGCATTAGAACCTTTAACCTGAGATGTTTTTAGTCATCAGTGTCCATTTGTTCCCTTTTTAGGTATCCTCACTCTCACACTGACATTAGCAGATAAAAGTCCTTTGTTACATTTTGGAGAAATGGTTTACACTTACACCAACTTCACAGCATTTCTAAAGGTCACTCCTGATGAGTGGCAGCAACCATCTGACTAACTGATTAGACATGACGCACTGTGAGCGCTGAAGTAACAAAATCAAAAGCTCAGTTTGTAAAGAAGCCAAATGTATTGGCATTCAATTGAAAACTAATTCACTAATTTATGTTTAAATAATAATAATAACAATGCTAATAATAAAAGTTACTTTGAACTCCTGAGGTTCAGCCACACAAACAACCCAGGCATATACAATATAACTAAATTAATTAACTCTTATTTAACATTAAAGACAGAACCTGGAAGCATGATACAGTTGATGAGGAAGAACTTTATTTATCAGTTGCTTGTGTCTCTTGCAGATTTAGCAGATAAAATGGCGGTGAGGCAGAGGCTCTTCAACTCAACAGCGCCTTTCTCTGGACCACCTCAAACTGAGCCTAAGGGGACATATCCATCATGCTCTGATGCAGAGCAGGAGACTGAAGAGGAGCAAGAGGAGGGGAAGGATAGCAAAAGGGAATACCCGCCAAAGTGGTCTTCGTACAGAATCAATAAGCTTCTGACACATGGAACTGCAGAACAAGTGGAAGAAATGCAGTTCAAGACCTCAACCATTGTTGCTCAGGCAGAATGTAAATATGTCTTATTTTTATAGTATAAGTTATATCAATTAACTGTGCTCGGTGCATATTTTACCTTAACATTATGCTCTGTTTAGGTGAAACCCAGGACTCCCAGGAGTTCATGCCCTCTTGTTATGAACGTGCCTTTCCCTACTGCTTAATCCCCCGGTAAGATCTTGAGATCACTCCCTGCATTTTACCTTTAATATCTGTTTTAGAGTCTATACTGAATTGTGTAACCGTGCCTCATATTCATTTTGCTTTCTTTGAATTCCTTTTGCAGTCTTTCATCTGATCAAAACAATGTGGCTTGCCCGACAACGGCTTCCGTCCAGGAGCCGAACACATCACCCCCACGGAAGAAGACCCACAGGAGACAGAAAGGCAAGGGGAGGAGGAAGCAGCAGAAGAATAGGGAGAAGCAGCGACAGAGACGTCGAATGCCTTCTGGAGTCCCTGAACAGGAGAGTGGAAGTTCTTTGGTCCCGATCCTGGTGAGGTTACTCTTCAGATTTCACTGAGTCTTGAAAATAGATTTTGAAAAAACTGAAATTTCTTGCACCATTTTCCTTGTGCATCATCTTCAAGAATAGGGGCTTAGCCTCTAGAAATTTCCACATTGTGGAAGTGAAACGCTGAATTCAGACAGTGGCTCTTGTGGCCTTGAATTTTCAAGCAAAGACCAGATTTATCAGAGGATGTAAACACCATGTTGACTTTTGATTTTTTCTTGCCTCCTGTAGGATGGCTCTTCTATTGAAGAGCGAAGCAGTCTCAGTACTTCTTGCTCAGAGGAACAGGTCCAAAAGCCTTCTTTTTACAGCCAACAAATCTACAACAAAGGCTCAAGCTGCTCTCCTTTGAACTGGCCTGGTCAGATTTTGGGTCACGTCTCCAGTGTCCGGTCGTATGAGAACAACAGCAGCTCGGACTCGCTTAGCAGTCTGGGAGACTGCTCTCTTGCACTTGCTGGGCTCAGAGGCTGCGTCAGTCAAGGGGATCCGTGCTATGCAGGGCCATTTTTCAAAGAGGTGGAGAGGGAGGCAAGGGAGGAGGAAGATGAGTTCTCAGAGGTTGACTCTGTCAGCAATGAGGGAATAATCTTTTACCATGAAGTAAGTTCTGCTTTGTTCCGGAATGCTTTCTGAAGTATGTTTTGGCTGAACCAAACTAACTTGTTTCTCTTGCTTCCTGACAGAAAATTCAGCCTGTGGACTCAGAATACAAGGAAGGGAGGGAGTATGTCCTCAAGCACTTCATCAAGGAAGGCTCCTATGGTGAAGTACATACTGCTGAAGATGTGAACAGTGGGTTCGGATTTGCTGCCAAAAAGGTAATGCAGAGCATATTGTTTTGTTTAATAACTATATCCTGTATAAAGTATGTCTATAATCTTAGTATTTTTGTTCCATCATTTTCTCAAAGATTGCCCTGAAGAGGTTCAGCAATGAGGAGGTGGGTGCGTGGAGTGCCCTCAGATCTCCTTTTGTGGTGAAACTCTTTGGAGTGGTTAGAGAGGGGCCCAATGTTGTCCTTCTGATGGAACACAAAGCTGGTAAGCAATCTCAATTTCCTCCCTTTACACACAGCATCTCTTGTTGATACTAACTGCTGCTGTTGCCACTTAAATTCAAGAAACAGATGTGATGAATTAAGAGCACAAACATGTACAGTAGATGAAACATGAGTCGACTGAGTTCGAGTGTTGAAAAATGCGGATGTGATTAGTGTTGAGATGTGGAAGTGGGTGTTTCTGGGATGCTAGAAATGACTGTTGACCTTACTCAAAGAGTGTTAGTTCACACTGCACCAAACCTGTGATGGGAGATCTCTTCCTGATAAAACATAATGATATACCTCACACATTTTTCCTTTGTCATTAAATGCTTACTTCTTTACAAGCCATAACACCAAGGAAAAGATTAATCAGATTCTCTGAATTTGTAAATATTATCAAGACAGCAGTCTTTGTCCTGCTCTAACATTTTGTGTTATTCCAGGCTCCTTAGGCCAGCTGATAGTGGACCGTGGCCGACTGCCGGAGGATTTAAGTCTCCACTACTACTCTCAGGTCTTGAGAGCATTAGAGTACTTGGTTAAGAAAAGGGTGGTGCATCTCGATATTAAAGGTATGTTATACAAATGGAAACTTTAGGTTATGTTCAAATCTTATTCTAGTTATTTTAAGAACTCAAACCCCAGATGATAATACACTGAAGAAAACCAGTTTGATTTCTTGAAGGTGTGCCCTGTAGCCACATAATTGTGATGTTTGGTATACCTAAGTTATGACAAAACAGTTTTCTAAAGCCATTCATAGGCGCATTTACTGTTTTTAAGAGTGAGCTTTTAAAAGAAGTTTAATTTAAATTTTTTGCAGCAGAAAAGAAATCCAAGAAGTAAAGTTGTTAACTTTTATTTTTATCCCTATATAGCTCACAACTTAATAATCACTGGGATCATTCCCATTATCTCCTGGATGTTGTTGATGTTGTCAAGAGGGATAAACCATTGAATGTAAATGTTAAAGCCAAAAGAGTAACAATATATTGATATTGGCACTGGCTCATAACACTTTCAATATGAATTTTAACAGCATGAGAACAGTAAAACTAAGAAATGTGTCAGCTTGACTTTTACTTGTTGTGGTAGTGGAAAATTTAAAAAATATATATATATACAGAGAGAAAGTCAGATTTGTAATTAGTTCTCATCAGAGGATTTTGTGTCGATGTGCAGCTGTTGTTTGGAACACAAGTGCCATAGATACAGTCTAGATTTGATCTGCAAGCACCTGGGTTGTGAAACCAGATTACCGCAGAGAAAAAGATGGGCTGGGAATTTCCCACAGTGTGACTCACCGCTCTAGACACAGCGCATGTGCACAGAATCAGGAGAGCGAGAGAGAAAGGGAGAATGAAATTGGGGTGGGGGGAGTGGGGGGTGGGACAAGGAGCAGGAAGTTGTTCGAGAGAACAAGAGGAGAAAAAGTACAAAGGACAGAAATAATGCAGAAGATGAAAATAAAGTGGAAAAGATTATATAGAAAAAGAAGGAAACAGAAAAAGAGAAGAGGAACTGAGTTTGAGGAAGAGCAAAAAAGCCAAAGAAAAGCTTCAGGGTTGACAAAAACATGTTCTGTGGTGTGTCTCAAGCGCCACCTGGTGTCTATAATTACTCAGGAAAAGCGAGACAGTAATACCAAATGTCTTCTTTATCTGCTTACCATTTGTTACTAGTTTCCACATTCATTCCACATTAAAGAAGTTAGTAGAGCAGCTGTCCCTCTGTGACTTCATATTTTCCGTTCATTTGGCTCCTTTGTCTTTAGACTGTTTTGTGTCTAAGCAGCTGCCCTGTTTCTAATTATGTCATCTACAAACTACACAGCACAAGTCATGGAAATCAACCAAGCACCACAGACAGCACGCAACAGCACAAAGATTAATGCCATGGATTACTGACTCTGCTTGTTTCTCACAGCCGACAACGTGTTGCTGTCGGATGATGGTAGAGACACCTTCCTGTGTGATTTTGGACATGCGGAGAGACTCGACAATCAGGGTCAGAGCCTCAGTAGGTCCAAAGGTAAATACCATGTAACTCTGGTAAGCTCTGGTAAGATATGTAATTTCTCCACTTACATGTCTGAATTCACGGTTTTCCTAATGTTTCCAGATCTGAAGGGCACAGAGACTCACATGGCCCCTGAGATCGTAAAAGGAGAACCTCGCGGAGCTAAAGCAGATGTGTGGAGCAGCTGCTGTATGTTACTGCACATGCTCAATGGGTGTCAACCTTGGACAAGATATTACACCTGTCGCCTTTATCTGAAGGTATTCTTCAACTTCTTCATTGACAGATGTTTGTTCCTCAGAGTACTCGTATCAAGCTTCCACTGAATTCCCTTTTTTGATCATTTCAGATTGCTGAAGAGCCCCCGCCTCTGAGAGAGATCCCACCTGACTGTTGCTCTCTCACTGCTGAAATTTTAAAGGCGGGACTTCAGAAGGATCCACTGAAGAGATCATCAGCATCCGATCTCAAAGAAAAAGCTGACAGAGCTCTGAGACAAGGTAAAGTAAATTTGAACTATAGTGTACGTCAATGCAAGGGAGACATCCAAGGGCAGAGGGTGGTTTATTAAGCAGTGCCTTTATAGAGACTTTGTCATTTTGCCTTTAGACTGGTATACAGTGCTTGGGTAGTGAGTGACCACCAGTTGACCACATGTAGTGGTCTCACAAGAAATTGTGAAACCACTACATTGAGTTCAGCAATACCCACTATATATTTGAAAGTGAATTTTTCAAAGAGTTAATTTAAAATAGTTTATTTGATTGCAGTTGGAGGACTCACCAGCCCAGTTAAAGGTCCCTATGTGAAGCCCTTGTTTAACACCAACAAACCAGCTGACTCCATCGAAGTCATCACTCGCGTGGAGTCAGCTGTTGACTTTAAGGATGAAGAGGAACATCAAGAGTCTGTTGAAAAGCTGATCACAGCAGGGAGGCAGACAACGAAACTGACTGACGAGAAAGAGGCAGAAGCTGATTCTAAACCACAAATGCTGATTTCTGAGCCGAGCCACAAGAGGGACAAGAAGATCACCACAGTACCTGAACTTGAGCTAAGGAAGCTGGTTGGAGGTGAGGTTTCCTTTAAGGCTGTGTTTAATTTCAGGTGTCAAGTATGGTAGATTCTTGAACTCTGCATCTTGTTTTTGTTTGTTTTGTTTGCAGATTTCTACCTAAGCAGTCTCTCCCAGCTTCATTCTGCTGAGATGCAGGAGCAGTTGTTGTCTTGCCTCAGCAGTGACCCTTACTCCAACTGGGAGCCATGGGACAAAAAGGTAACTCAAATGCAGAGCAGAGCACAGCTGTAATTTGTTTCATGACATGCTGAAGGTGTATATTAATTTAGAGTCACCATCTCCTGCTACACTTCCCTCCACAACACTAGAATTTGTCCCAATTTAAGCTATACACAGACTTTTGAAACTATTTTATTTCTGTATTAATTCTGTATTGCAGAATGAGATTTTTTTTCTAAAATTCTATAATGTTTTTTAAATCAGTTTTACCTGTTCAGATATTTTGAAATTAGGAAGCACGTTTAAAAGGACTTCTTTGGTCGTTTTGGTTAACAGGTGTGTTAATAAAACTATTGTTTGATTTGTGTTACTCTTTTTTAAATGCAACCCAGGACTCTGGCCGCTGGTCTCTGAGCCCAGGAGATGACTTCAGCTCTGGTGTCTTCTCCTGCAATAGCCAGCCAGATGTGCAGGTCTTCAGTTTGGATTTGCTGGGTCACACACAGCAGCCACCACCTTGCTGTTTTGAAGGTGAGATGAGAAGCTTAATAATCTCTTTTCTAATTAATTTAATGTTACCAAACAGCACTTGATAAAGTGCTTTTTTTTTCTTTTTTGTCATGTCCCTCACTCTGCTTTATGATTGGTTCAGGGGTAGACGTCTGCATCAGAGACTTTGGCAATAGAAACATTTGGATCAGAGAGGTGCGTCGGGTAAAGGTGGGCCACATCGCCACTGGAATCAGTGATCAGGTGAGGAATAGTTGCAGCGTTTCACACTCAGGTCAAAACACTGTGTTGTTTGTCCATTTCAGTGTAAAAAAAATGAGAAAGATTACACTAGTTTGACGCTTATGTGTGTCTGATTTAGATCTCTGAGAGAGTGTTCACTCTGAAGACTGAGCATGGCCAGCAGATTGGTCATGATGAGGAGGTGCAGGAGTCCGGTCTGGAGCTCTGCTGTGTTCCAGCGCCAGACTTCAGCACTTCCTGGAGGTGGCGGATCAAAGACGGCGTGCTGGAAACACGATAGTGCCCACCATGATTAACCGCTGATGGTTTCACCTTGTGTTCCAAAAACCTGCCTTTGGCTTGTCTCATTGTGTGAGGGACCATTAAAGTGTTTGTGAGCCTCCATTTTAGCAAACTGCTTTTATGTTTAAAATACCCTTATACTTAGCTTTGTGTTGTGTAGTGTTTGCATGTTGTAATGTTGCATTGCCTTAATAAACATAATCCTGAACTGTGAAAAGTGTGTGAACAATTTTTGATCTTTTTTTTAAACTTAGTTTTTCTAATGATAACACAAGCAAGATACATGTATAAACAAAGGGGTACAGAAGAAAAGAAAGTGAATAAAGTAACAAATTAAAACGAACGAAATGAACACTTGGGGGGGGGGGTCCTCTCAGTCTCATATATTGAGTTTACAGTCTGTATCCACTCCTTAATCATAGGAGGTACCGATTGACACCATCTCCTGGTGATTACTTTCTTTGCAGCTACCAGCAAAATTCTAAACAAATAACAGTCACTTTTAAACACAGTATTTCCCAAAAGACCCAAATATAAAACCAGACAGGTCTTAGGTATTGCATAACCCAGTATTGTTACGATCCCCTATGTACCTCGTCCCAGAATTGTGTAATTCTGGGGCAGAAACAAAAAATATGTGTATGATTAACACTGAAGGTGCCACAATCTCGCCAACATGGTTGAGCTCTGGATTTGAATACTGGTAAGTTTGGGTGTGACAAAAAAAGCTGCATAATAATTACATATCTCTTATTCTACTATATAATGGTTTCCCATTTCCCATAAAGTTGGTCTTGTTTATCTCTTCAACCTTTAAATATTCTTAAAACATTTTGTCAAGTCTTTTCAGGCTATTTACAATATTCTGTAATTAAAAATACGCCCATAAATAAAGAGCTTTTGTATTTGTTTCACACTGGGGGCCTGGATGGAGCTGCTATCTCCAGCTGAGTTTCGATTTCTTGTCTACACATGCATTTTCCAGGAACAGGAAAACATTTGGAAAACTGGGATGGGTTGCTGATTTGTGTATGACTTAATACAGATATTTCAATAACAAAATAGGGTGGGTGACAGATGTCCCAAGAGGTTTAATGAGTCTTATTTTATGTGATCATACTGTTGTAACCCTCTTCAATACAACTGGAATTCCATATGTGATTAATGCACAGCTACAGTTAAGAGTTAAAAGATTTATTTTTACATATTACAGCAAAGTCACTGCAAAAAGATTTTCAGGGAGACTTGTAAGAAATTCACCCTTACAAATATGATAGAAAATGTGAAAACTTGAATATCAAAATGATTTTATAGTTTAAAAAAAAAAAACACCAAGGCACTGACAAACAAGAAAAATGTATAAAAAGCCTTTTGCTGTTTAGACAAAGTCGCAGTTTTGAATAACTCACGTACAAAATACAGTACTTTGAATATGTGTAAAGTGAGGTAAGAATCTGTGAGCAATCCATTGCTTTGTGTGTCTGCAGCGTAAAACCTTTCGTAGACCAAAGGAACACCGAAAAGTAACAGGCAGAACTTATCTTGCTGTCACGTTAAGGTCACAATGCTGGTCAAAATGCCTCAAAACACCATATGATTGTGTATTACACAAGACAGGAATTAAGTCTATTGTTATTTCACAGAGATCATGACTTTTTTTCCCCTCTAAATCGTGTGATGATTCATGACGTAAACATAACTATACAGAATAAGCAGGTGTGGCTCTTTGTTGTGCATTCACTGGAAGAGAACAGAAATTAATTGGGGTTGTTTGAACCCAACTTTAACCAGAGGTTTACGTTTTCTTAATATATACCGTTCTCTAAGTATTTTCGCAAAAATATCTCTTTGACTTGACGGAATATGACCACCCTCTTGCAGGTTCAGTGCCAGCAGATAATTACAGATTTACACCAGTGAACACTCGCAAATACATGAGAATGTGGATTGGCAAGCATACAGACAATTGGATGGAGAGAGTGGTAAGAGCAGAAAGGCAAATTCAGTGGAAAACAAAAACAAACAAAAAACTACAACTAAAGGAAAAAAAACCCCAGAAAGGAACCTCTTAATTTGATCAAAACATTTTTGTCAATATTATTGTTTAAAGGTAGAAAAGAGAATGCAGTGACTTGTGTACCAAGAAAAAAATAAATTACTTAAAATCCATTCCTTGTTCAAGTCTTGACAACCTCTCCATCCTCCAATTTGTGCATGGAATCATGCACGGCTCACCTCCTCAGTGGCATAGGCATCTTGAGTGCAACAGTGCTATCAGTCCAGCTCCCAATTCTTACACATAAATGACAGGCAGAAATGAACATTTCTTTGAAGACAAGTTCTTCCTGTTGAGTGTGTTTCCTTCTGTGTTCCTTCTTGCTCCTGTGCCCATTTCCCCCTCAGTTGCAATTCTTCCCATCTTTCTCTTGTCTGCTCTTCATGCTTCACTCACATCTTGCGAATGACAAGTACAGTGGTGAGGACTCCCGCCAAGAAAACCCCAACCGTCTGCCATGTGGGCGTGCCAAAGTAGGAGCGAATACCCTCCTAAAAATGATGAAAAGACATGAAAATTAATATGGGTATATACAACCAATCAAGAGCATAAATGTTCATTATTAATAAATCATGTTTATTAGTTAGCTCCTTACCCAGCCACCTTGCTCCCTGATCCAGTTGATCACATGTTCCCGAAGGTAGTCAATGGTCCAAAAGATAATGGTTCTGATAATATCAGGAATTTGGGTTACAAGAGCCTGGGAAGGTATAAAGAGAAGCTCTTTAGACTTTATAATTTAATAATATTGCAAAAATAAATTAATAGATAAATTCATGTGTCACGTTAAAAAAAAAAAGAAAAAAAAAAAGAAAAATACACAGCTGTTTCACATACTTTGATGACGAGTCGGCATGCAAAGTAGAACAGTGCAACCACCCTGCCCCAGTTAAATTTTCCATCTGAAAAGATCTCAATGGCCACTTTCATAAAAATGTCTTTCGTGGGACTAAGTGAAGAGTCCTCTATCATCCTAGGGAAAAAGATCAATAATAGTAAAGGAATTATTTCATTATTATAGGTAAATAAACAAACTTGCAATTTATAAATAGTCCAGGCCTTAAAATTGTCTGAAGAGCCACATAAACAGATTTGCCAACCTTTGGAGCTCTACATTTCCATCCAGCTCATCTCCAATCTGCTGCAGGCACTGTGCAAGCTTCTTATGGTTTTGGTCAGTCAGCTGGGTTCCACCCAGCTGTTCCCTCGTCACTACAGTATTGCTGTCTCCATGTCTCCGAACACGCTCATAGATAAAACTACAGTAAACACAAATGTACAACAGTAAGCGTCATCCGACTATCTCTCTAGTTCAACCGCAAGAAACCAAAGTGGAGGGGTCATACTGACCCCCTGATTGTCATCGCTGAGCCATGGCACATTAGGCCTGAATTATGCTTCTGCATCAGGTCTTTGCGGAGCCTATGTAAATAACCAGAAATCCCCTCTGAATCCTACATGGTAATCACAATCCTTGTGGGCTGCGTCGCCCTGATGTGTAGTTACATTTCTTGAGAGGTGCACATCAGGTTACATCTTAGGTTACTGCGTAGGGTTCAGGGGGGACTTCTGGTTATGTACGTAGGCCCCAAAAAGACCTGACACAAAAGCATAATGCTTTCAAAATTGACTGGTACCTATACAGCACTTTTATACTCTATTTGAGTACTCAAAGTGCTTTGTTACAACAAGTCTCATTCACCCACAAAGCATTATTTCTATGCCTAAGCACTTTTAATCTAACATTCACACACTCACACTCTGATGGGTGCATCAAGGGCAACTTGGGGTTCAGTATCTTGCGCAAGAATACTTCAACACTGTGCCTAGAAAAGTTGGGACCAAACCAACAACCTTCCGATTGGTAGGTGACCTGCTCTACCTCATGAGCCCAAGTCATCAGAGGCACTCAAATTCATTACATCCACCTTCAACATGCAAATCGAGTTAGGTGTACAGTCTTAATAACTAAAATCCATCACAGGCCTACTTTCATGTTTATAAATATATCTTTGAGTCGAATTAAGGTCTAAATTTGTTTTTGTGAATGAATTTTACCTATCACTATTACTTATAGCAACCCTGTTTTCCCTCCCAAAGTTGCACATTCCACAAGCCCAGGTATGTATTATGTACTCACTCCTTTAGCAAAATAGTTCCCACTTCCAGTATCGGATCTGTGGAATCCCCTGAAGAGACAAATGCAGACACTTGTTAGATGACTCACGTGCTGACACATACGTATTTACGGCAAATAGTTATCTGATTTGAGATGTAACGATACGTTAATTCTCAATTTAACGCAAAGCCATACTTTACAATAATTATTTTAAACACACTTCTAAAACATTTTTGCCCATTATTTAACCATGGACTTATATTTGCTGTTCGTCTCGACTCTAAGAACCTGTCGTGTTTGTACGAAAAAGTATACAAAGGCAGTACATCACATCTGGAATGTTAGTTGTCTACTTAAAAGTATTAATTTAAGTTAATTTGGTAGAGTTAAACACTGTCGTGGCTATCTGAGGAAATTTAACATTATCGAGGTTAAAAAGATGCCGTTTTCTGATGTGTACGTTTCGGTTTTGGTCAAACATGTTTGCTTACTCATTGCGGTGCGAGTATATAACGCAAAGCTAACACTTAGCTACTTTGCTAAGCTAAGCTAAGCCTATGTTAACGTTATACTTAGCGAGTAACAGAGATACAAACTAAAAGTTAACTGTTAAAGCGACACATTATCTGTATCTACCGGACTGCTAGCAGCTGTCAGAGCCGAAAGATATTTTAATTTACTGATGCTAGCTGCTACTACCTGGATCCCCTGCTCCCGGGTGTGATGCCATCTTGTTTTCTGTTTGGGTTGCTTCTACTTCCCGTGCAATCATATGATAAACGTTATTCGTGCAGCGGGCAACGGGTGCCACCCCAAAATGTTATTATCACCGCCCACTTGCATTTACAAAGGCGCAAGTAAATACATAGGCAATAGAAAAAGGGCAAAACTATGACGCCCCCAAACCCCCGTAAAGTGACATGTTTACCTTGGTATCTCAGTCAGAAAAGTCGATTAAAAATAATAGATATATATTTTTTGGCTCTCATTTTATCAACGTCATTTCCCGTACATCCTTGTCTTCCGTCCGTCGCGCGCATACACAGGCCTCTTTACGACTCGGCTGGCAAAGATGGCGGATGCACAAGTACGTTCAGCGAAACGGCGTGGTGACTTAAAATCGACATATTTACATTTTAATAAACTTTTTAGCTATCTTATTTTAAGTGTACGTCATTGTGAACTTCTTATACGTCTTCTTGAGTCGTTTCAAGACACATTCACGCGCTTACATTTAACAGTTCTTGCTGCTCTGTAGACCCTCGTGCAGCGCTCAAGTAGCCGGAATGGTAGCTCTGTTAGCTTACCGTGCTATCACTTATCGTTCCCTATTAATACTGCTTTAGTCCTTGTTTTTTGTATGGAGTAGGTATTCCCGTTTAAACATGCCCTCTGTAACTTGTTAGGCAATATGTCATATTAACTAAAAGTAAATTTCAGTCTTTCATGAGAGGTACTAAGTCTTGAGTTAAATAGCGAGCGGCATTATGTGAGACGAGTACGTGGTGAAGTTGATGTGGTTTCTGTCACAAAGTCTTAAATTGCTGTTTTTCTGACCAGACCGAGAGGGCTTATCAGAAGCAGCCCACCATCTTCCAGAACAAAAAGCGTGTTCTGGTAGCTGATGGTGGCAAGGAGACCAAGGAAAAGCTCCCCCGCTACCACAAGAGCGTCGGGCTGGGCTTCAAAACCCCGAGAGAGGTAAATGAATCATCTCAGAACGAATTGGTATGTTTTGTTTAAAGCTGCAGATGATGGTATTCTCACGATGGTCTTCCAAGCCTGCAAGGTTCTGACGACAATGCCTTTTGGCAACACTGATGCAAACTTATGATTATGACTTAATGTTAGATTTGATAGTGTTATCTTTAATTCATACAGATAACATCACTGTTTGTTTTTGTTTTTCTCCAGGCTATTGAAGGCACTTATATTGACAAGAAATGCCCCTTCACTGGCAATGTCTCCATCCGTGGCCGTATCCTCTCTGGTTAGTTGAATCTTCTGCAGCACACACAAACACTGGCTTGGGTTGCTAAAATGCTTTTTTTTTCCTTTACAGAGACCCTAAATATGACATTTTATTGTAACAGACTCTGAGACTTGAGGCGATACTGGTTTAAGCACCCTGGTACTGGTGGCCTTTGCACCTCAGTTTTCAGACACAAATAAAACAGTCCAAGCCAGAATAGTCTTATTTACCACAATTTACTATTCAACTTCCTGTTTGTCGCTGTACTGCAAATGATGCTTTTCTCACGATGGTCTTCCAAGCCCTTTGGGTTCTGACGACAGTGCCTAATGGCAACACTGATGTGGTCTAGTGACAATAGTTTTAAGCAGTTTTCTAAATCTATCCAGTGCTTTTTAATGACCACAGAAAGTCACAGTTGTCCATTGTCTGTGTGTAAAGGTGTGGTGACCAAAATGAAGATGCAGAGGACCATCGTCATCAGACGGGACTATCTGCACTACATCCGCAAGTACAACCGCTTTGAGAAGAGGCACAAGAACCTCTCTGTCCATCTGTCACCTTGCTTCAGGTACAGCACCTCTCAAACATTATTTCAGGGTTTCTCTAGTTAAATATGAAACAGAACTGTTCAAACTTGAGTGGTTTCCCAGCAATCCATGTAGATGTCCAACATTTCCCTTTTATTTGATAAAAGGCTTTATTGTCGACAACCTATGCTTAACTATGTACTGTTATAATTGCCATATTAAGATGCCAGACAATTTAATCATTGGTAAAGCAGCACCATTATGCTATCTAAATATCAGTTTACTTATTAAAAGTATGGTTCAAGCATCTTACGTTGCTGCAAATGATGTTTTTCTCACGATGGTCTTCCAAGCTCAGGAAGCTCTGACGACACTGCCTTTGGCAACCGCTGATGCAGCTTGGCTTGAATATGGCAACATTTTAGTCAGCTTAGTTTTGCACAGGCATACATCAGCCTATTTTAATACTCCTTTGCACTGTGTTTTATTATTATTATTATTATTATTTTTTTTGCAGAGATGTCACAGTCGGAGACATTGTCACTGTTGGAGAGTGCCGACCCCTCAGCAAGACTGTGAGGTTTAATGTCCTCAAAGTGACAAAGGCTGCTGGAGCCAAGAAGCAGTTCCAGAAGTTTTAGATGTGACTTTAAGCAAGATGTCTGCTGTTGGAGAATTTGCCCAATTTTCAAATAAAGAAAACCTTGTTTAACTTGGCTGACAGCAATTTAAACAAAAAACTTTTTGCTTCAATTCTGGTGTTTTATTACAGTGTAATAAACATGCATAGCACATTACATACTACTGGTGAACGTAATGAGATGTTATCGATGGATTTATCCATGAAGTACGACAGTGAAGATGAAATATCTTTAAAGAAAATCTGTCTGGTCTGAAAGGCCATAAAATCTGGCATTACAGTCATGGTTAAAAGGTATCAGGAAATAAAATCTGGTCCTTTGTGGATTCTAAAATTGTTTAAATACAACCTCAGATGAACAATATGACAAATTAGTGTCATTTAACAAAAATGAAGCCAAAATACAGAAGCAGTGTGTGGAAGACTGCACCCCATGATTCAGCAGCTGGTGGAACCACCTTTAGCTGCAATAAATATTTTGTATGATTTTTAATCAGTCTGTTGGTCTTCCGTTTCATATGTCCAATAGAGGTATTGTAATTCTTGCGCTTTTTGGTGTTGTGTACCAGCTACTAGTAGGAGCGGTGGCAGTTAACAGGACTAAAAAGAAACTTGCTTATCAAGTACGACAGAGGCTAACCCATTTGCTTGGCAAGCAAAAGGTTGCTGGTTTGATTCCAGTTGGAGACATGTAGGGAAGGACATCAAGTGTAGAAGTCTGCCAAATCAAACGTGGGGTGACCCCTTGTGGCAATAGAGTAGCTGAAAGTAATTAAATACAACTTCAGATCAACAACATGGCAAATTAGTGTCATTTAACAAAAATTAAGCCAAAATACAGAAGTGTGTGGATGACTAAGTACATGTTAATTTGTTCTTTTTATTGTGAAGGAAAACACCTGAAACACTTATATTAGAAAAATAGAACATTTATTATATTAAAGCGTCAGAATTAAAAATAGACACATGATCATGTGGGGAGCTGGCCTGCTCCTCTCTCGACAGAGAGCTCCATCTTCTTTCTGCAACCAAGACATCTTATAGTGACAGTTTATCAGTTCCCCAACATACACCCCACGATTCAGCAGCTTGTTGAACCTCCTTTAGCTGCAATAAATATTTTGTATTTTATCAGTCTCATTGGGGAGGAATTTTGCCCCACTCTTTACATTGTTGCTTCAGTATAGTGACATTTGCCAGCATTTGGTTATACACTGCTCTCTATTACTGATAATCTCTCCTGCTTGGCATTGTGTTAAACCCACACCTGAATGCTCCAGAGCATCAAACTGCCAAAATGTCTGCTTTTATAGAGGTGCTCACACTTGGTGATGATTGGTTAAGTGCATTTGATTAGCAGCACCTGGCTGTTGCTTACTCGCTTAATTCCTATGGAAGCAGTAAGGGTATGCTTAGATTTATCACACTATATTTTGGTTAAATATTTGTTAAATACTGATCTAATGTGAAATGTTTTGTAGTTCATCTGAGGGTGCATTAGGTAATAAGACCTGTTAACAAAAAGATTTTATTACATAAAACCTTAGGACTTTCTTTTTAACATGAGAAACACAAGCGTATATTAAGATGATGCAGAGAAGATGGGATTTGGCAGCGTGAAACATTTTAGTTTATTTGAGTAGATACAAAAAGTATGTTTTCAAGCTTCAGTTATGCATCTCGTGCAGTGCACGAGACAATACATTATACCATCTGCAAGCAGTAGATGCAAGATGTAGATGAGAGCTCACATTAGTGCAGTTTTGATGTTCTAGTGATGTTAACTGAGTAATTACCAAACATTATCCCTTACTGGGAGCAGGGCCATATGAAGCGAGTTCAGCATAGCCAGGGTGTCAATCCGTTGTGTGTGGATTCACTTACCCTAACGCTGGTAATTAGGATAAGCGGTCACAGGAAACTGGGTGTCAACTCGCAAAGTTAGCCCAGGGTTTCCCCTGCATGTTCACGTGAAAGGGGTGGTGTTGGCAGCATCTGACCAGTCTGAACTTGATATATGTCAAGGAATAAAGTTGTCTAAGAATCTGTATTTCTTACTGATGCTCATCAAGGACATCAGGTGTAGAAGTCTGCCAAACATGTGGGGTGACCCCTTGTGGCAATGGAGTAGCTGAAAGTAATTTTTATTTTTAATTTTGTAAATTAAACATGTTCGAACATTCGTGTGATTTGCCAGATTGGGAATAGAGATGATAATGGAGTCAGTGTGTACAATATTAGATACTAGAGTTTACATCAAGGTACATTACATCAGTGTGAGAAACAGACATGTTAGAATGATATGCGGGATGTCAGGGGGACATACTGATGGGACTGGAGAGTAGGTTAAAAAATGGAAGTCCTTCCATTTTTTAACTGCTTATCTAATTCAAGGTCAGGGAGGGTATGGAGTTTATGAACCATATAGGTTACAATTTAGAACACTACAGTATGTGTTGGTAGGGGATGCACAAAAAGTCCCCCACATAGTATCTCATTCAGATAGTGAGTTATAATCAAGTATAGTATTGTAGCATACATTGATATTTATTTTTAAGCAACCAAAATGCATCAACCTATTTCTACCAGGCTTCATAATGTTGCCAGCAGATGGCAACAAATAGCTGTTTGAATGTGACTGACTTGAATTTACCATATCCGTGGTAAAACAGCATGATTAGCCCCCAGCATATGTCCATCCAGCCTCTTCCGCTTATTCTGAAGGGAAGGGGGGGAGCCTATCCCTGCTGTCATAGGGCGAGAGGCAGGGTACACCAGCCTGTCGACCACAGAGAGACAGGCAACCATTCACACCTATGGGCAATTTAGAATCACCAATTAACCTAACCCCAGAAACTGCATGTCTTTGGACTGTGGGAGGAAACCGGAGTACCTGGAGAAAACCCACACAAACACGGGGAGAACATGCAAACTGCACACAGAAAGGCCCGGGCCTTAGTGGATTCAAACCCAGACCTTCTAGCTGTGAGGCAACGGTGCTAACCACCACGCCATTAGTAGCAGAAGCAGCAACTTTAAAATAACTGAGATCCAGTGATGAATCTAGTTTGCTGATGTTATCAGAGAAGCCAGGCTCTCTGATGAATTTGTGTTAAGCTTGAGGTGTTTCTTTTAGATGGCGTCTCTAATGGATAGATAAATTAACGCTCTCATGATGCCTCAGCGACAATATGACCCGCTTCTTTTGTACAGTTAAGCCACGATGATGCTCAATGATGTCTGAGATTCAGAGAAATACACAGCAAGCCTGTCAGCTGATTCATTTGCATATGCCCTTATTTCTTCTTGAGAAGTTGACAGCTCCTCTGTATGGGAATCAGTC
>JAVDPK010001242.1:2277692-2297206 GCA_034780415.1 Cichlasoma orientale | reverse complement strand
CTCTCACACACACACACCCACACACACACACACACACACACACACACACACACACACACACACACACACACTGTCTGCCAACCGAGTGCCATGGCAGAGGCGTCACTGGTAACAATGTCGCAGCACATCGTTTTTTCTCAGTGCTCCAGTGAATGTGGGACATATGGTGATGATGTGAAGATGAGAAAGTGGTTAATGTGAGCTCAGCCGTGTAAGTAGTCCCGTCATTTAATGATTAGCAGACTGAGCAGCTGTTCTTCTGAAGCTTTGCTGTGGAAAAACAAATATTTCCCTCAATTACAGTTTTTACTTTTGTTTTTGTTGTAATAATAATGTAGCTCTCCACCCATGCTACAGTGTTTACCTAAACAGCAGTGTCCCAGCTTCAAACCACAAATTGTCCTCTGTTGTGCTGGGGCTTTCCCAGCTCCTTCTCCCCTTCGTTGCCGCCACGACAGGAGGGTGGGAGGGCTTGCAGGATGTTCTCTGAATAACAGGCCCTCTCACAAGCAGACACTCCAGGGAGCGTCACGGCCCAGCAGGACCCCCAGCCCACACGAGTGCAATCATGCTCCCAAAGAGTGTTTGTCTGAGGGCAGAGGTCTGATCCCTTAAAAAGTCTGAGCAACCATAATAAACCAAAACTGACTGTCAAAACTGTGATGGATGTGTGCGGTTATAGAAGTCTGGTGATGTTGCTTATTTGCGTGTGGATTCAGAAAGCCAAGATAAATTTGCTCTGACCATTTAAGCTAAAGAGTTCTTAAGAGCTTGTGATAACTAGGATGAAGATATACATTTGTTGTGACACTGTGCTGTGCATTTGTTTCCATGTAAGTCTGATTGCTGAATTTAAAAACAAAAAAACTGTATTTATTTGCATTTTCATCCTCACTTCCTGAAACACAAGCCCTGCAATTCTCTGGGTGCTGAGGGTAATCTCAGAGATGGAGAAGCCAGTCATGCTTCTGCTAAACTACTCTCAATTTTCCATCTGGAGGCATCACCAAAAGGTGAAGAGAGATTGTGTGTAGAGTGAAATTTAGTGCAGCATCCGTCACTGGTGGCTCACCCAGGCCCACATTACACCTATTGTGCTATAAGTGTCCATACGTGACACCTACTGACATGTATAGAAGCAACTGTAATGTCTGCAAACAACAGTATTGCAGCGTATTTTTATTTATTTTTTGTTATCCATATATTTCCCAGCTATGACAGTAGACGCGCAGCCGTGCCACTTCACATTCCTCCAGTCTGTCGGCATGTTTACCCAGAGTCATGGAGCATACTTGCAGTCATGCTTACTTGTGTACCTAATGGCAGTGATGTTAACTCAAAGGGTCAACCCAGTGAGGGTAATGGCCACTGTCAAAACAGAGGCCTTCTGGTGAGCCAGTAGGAGGTTGTAAAGTCACCCAAGCTGGAGCCTGATCTTGGGTTGTTTGGAGGCTGTCAGTGGCGTCCAAGCTGTTTTCCAGCAGAAACAGCAGCAGTAAATCAGGCCTGATGGACTGAACAGATGGAGGCTCTGTTATATGTAATGCAGAGGAGTCTGTACTACAGACAAAATCACAGACTGCTTGACAAAAAAGTAAGCTCACATCCTGAAGCTCAAACTGTTGAAAATTGTCTCCTCTTTTCCTAAAATTCTGCAAATAATTGCTGTGTATGTACAGTGTTGTGAAAAAGTGTTTTCCCCCTTCCTAATTTCTTAGTTTTTTGCATATTTGTCACATCTAAATGTCTCAGATCATCAAATAAATTTTAATGTTAGACAAAGATAACCCAAGCAAATACAAAATACAGTTTTTAAATGGTTTTGTCTATTAAGGGGGGAAAAAACCTACCTGACCCTGTGTGAAAAAGTAATTTCCCCCTAAACCTAATAAGTGGCTGTGCCACCCTTGGCAGCAAGAACTGCATCCAAACATTGGCGATAACTGACAATGACATCCTCGCACACGTCTTTGCAGAAGTTTTTAAATGCAGCCACATTGGAGGGTTTTCAAGCCGTTTAAGGTCACACCAAAGCATCTCGATCCGATTTAAGCCCAGAGTTTGACTAGGCCACTTCAGTTGCACCACCCAAGTGCGCTTGAGCTTCAGGTCATAAACTGATGGCCAGACATTCTCCTTCAGGATTTTCTGGTGGAGATCAGAATTTACGTTTCCATCAGTTACAGCAAGTCGTCCACGTCCTGAAGCAGCAAAGCAGCCTCAGATCATCGCACTACCACCATCATGTTTGGCTGCTGGTCTGATGTTCTTTTTATGAAACGCTGTGTTAGTTTTATGCCTTTGAAAGAGTTCAGCTTTTGTCTCCACTGAGTATTTTTCCAAAACTCTTGGGGATCATCAAGATGTTTTTTGTGAGGCAAGCGTTTGTGTTCTTTTTGGTAAGCAGTGGATTTTGCCCTGGAGCTCTCCCATGGATGCCATTCCTGCCCAGTCTCTTTATTATTGTTGAATCATGAAGTCTGACCTTAACCGATCCAAGTTCTTTAGATGTTGTTCTGGGTTCTTTTGTGACCTGTCATCGAGTCATCGATGCACTCTTGGAGTATTTTTGGCAGGCCGGCCACTCCTGAGAGGTTCACATGTGTCTCACGACATCATCTTTGTTTTTTAAAAATCTCTAATTCTGATGAGACTGGATATCTAAACTGCCACAACTTATGGCATTTGAATTGTGCCTCAAAGGACTGCTTGTGTAAAATTCTTTGATCACCAAAGACATTTATAAACATAAAACATTACTATACGTATGACCTCTGAATTTGAGTCTGTGAGGGGTTATGAAGGGTAAATCATGTTTTTTTCCCCCACTGCAATATAATACAGAACCATTAAACCCACCACTCCCCTGTGGCTGCCTGCTAGGGTGCACAACAGAAACACTATGGACTCACTATGGGTCAGCACAGGGTCACCCTCCACATCTGGGCATGCCATTATGATTTTGAACCAAAGACAAAATGGGGTCCAGCAGCATGTTTTTATGACTATGATTCTCATCAACAAACAACGTTTAATGTGATCAGGTTGCAAACTGCAGTCAAATATAGGGTTGGATAGCTTTTAGTTAAAGCCAGTGAAAGTGGTTATGGTGACTAACAGGCATGTCGAGATCTATGTCTTTAAGGTTAGAGGTTCTGGTCACAGTTATCAGTGACCAGCCTCTTAACTGATTTTAAGTGATTGAGCAGATGCGGCTGCTGCTCTTCACTTGCATCCTTATCAGCGTGGCTGCAATGATGCTTTTGCCAGTGCTTTGCAAAAACATGTGGTTTCTAGCACGATGATTGCTGTACACATGCGAGTGAATATTTGCCAAAGGGCAAAATGTGACCGCTTCAAAGAGTATCCATTACAAAACAGTGATCGATAGCCGCTCACCTGGCCTGCCTGGTAAGCTGAGAGCCGTGCAGCCGTATGATAGGTTTACACGACAGCTCCTAATTCAATATTCTCATGTTCGGCGGCGTTCACGCCTGTCTGTCATACAAACTGCACGTCTGGTATGTGTGACTGCGGCGAGCATCTCCAATTTTACACCATGTCATCAGATCAAAAGGGCGGCTGGTGCCGGCAGGTCACGTGACAGGGTGTTGTGTGCAGCAGCAATCTCGGGTCATGTGTGAACCATCCAGCATGGCTGTCATCGGAGCATCCCTGGGGCGTGCTCCTGCTGAGTGTTCGAGCCCTGAACAAGCAGAATTAGGACTGCACATTGAACGAGGGTTATTTTCAGGTGATGCCAGACTTGTGCGCTCATGGAAGATACGAGGAAGATGTGAATTGTGTACTATGTGTGTGTGAGTTTTGTGAAGGGTTTGTAGTTCATGTTGCATTATTGTGAGTATTTTTGAGTTGAATCAAATGATCAAAGTATCACATTTCATCACAGTAGATGAAAAACTGACTGAGATGTGAATTTTAAATATTTGTGAATGATTAGATTGGGATTCTTTTTCATTTTTGAAAATATTTGGTGACCTTGACCTTTGACCTAGAAAATAAAATAATATAAAGTTTCATCAGTTCTCATCAGGTCAGATGCAAATATGTGAATATTGTCCCTATCTCACAATGCCAACGCTAACAAACCTGTTAGCGAGTTATTCTGCTAACAGAGAAACGCTACCGAAAACGCCTCCACCTCTCGGTGGGCCAGGTGATAACTGCAGAAATACCCGAAGTTTCAGTCTTTTGCTTTGCTGAATTCTTTGAGTTTGTGTTTGAGAAGGTAACAAAAGACTTTAAAGTGTAACACTCTTCCCTGTAAAGTGTAACAGGAGAAACTCAAAGGAACGCCCCTCAGCAACAGTTTGTGCCGCTATTGAGCAGTTCCTCTGCAGCGGGAGGAATTCACCCTGGCAGATGGTGGGGCCGAGGTCCCCGAGGCCCCAGGCAATGCTACACCCTGGGACCCGGATACCTAATCGTGCCCTGTTGAGCCTCTCACCTGCTGCTCCACTGCTCACAATGTTATCTCATCTCCCTGACCTATTGTGGCTCCCGTCGGTGATAATGACAGTTAAGAGACCCATGCAGCGCTGGAGCAGGAGCTCGGTCTCCCCAGAGAGGGTCAAAATCATGGGAAACCTCAGAGTAATCGATCTCTCCATCCTGCCTCCTCTGGTGGATCTTATTTCTTATCTTGCACTGCAGTAAACTACCGTGGTGTTTGTGATTAAAGCGCAGATTGCTTTGACTTTCACAGCCACTGTTCTTAGAGATTAACCTGTTTTTACAATTTCTGATAGATTAGGTGTCGTTTTCAGCGCCCTCGATGCACTGCAGTGAATGCACAATATGAGGGTTAAGGAGTTTGTGTGGTAGCATTCAAACAATGTAATATAAAATCCAGTGTGACATTTAATTTGCTCCTTGTCTTGCCTTGTCAGTCCAAAGTCTAATTTCGCAATAGACAGAAAAAATTCCACTTGCTCGCACTGTAACTCCATATGAGTTCGTAAAGTGTTCGCAGACCATAACTATGCAGCCTTGGGTAACCACAGTTAGTTGCATTTTGAAAATCCAGTTCATGCAACCTACTTAACCAAACCGCAGCATTGTGAAGATCCTTGTTGTTGTTGTTGTCCTCTTTATTTTTGTGCTCCACTGTTTTCATTTTCACTTAGTCATTTATCCTGAGAAAAAAAACATCCACTTCATGTGTGACCTCAGTTCCCACCATCTCAGACAGACACGGCAACAGTGGCCCCATTTTTCATTGAGCTCTGCCCAACTTAATTAGGCTTTCATTGCTTCATTTTGAACGTGTAACTCTTTAGTAAAAAAAAGATGGGAAAATGACCTGCTAGGTCAAAAATAATAAAAGGGAAATTTGTTAAGTAAGTGCAGCATTCTCCTTTTTGTCACTGGATAATCCACTTAAGCTTGTCGGCAAGGCCTTTGCACTGTGTTCAGTATGCATTCAGTATGCATTAAGAAAACTTGAAGCACGGTTCCCACTGAAGTGACTGTACTTGCTCGTAAACAATGAATACACTAAGGAGAAACTAGCTTTCAGTTGCACATGCACGTATTGTAAATCACGTGGCTGTCGGTTTGTTTCTCAGTATTTCTTAACTTCCCCACTCGATTTGTAGCTTCAAACTCACGAGTTCCCCCTGATGAAGTGTAGTCTGTAAAATAGATCACACATACAGTCATATAAAAAGTTTAATAGAATAAGTGTAAGTAGCGGCCAATAAGCAGCTGCTCATCAAATGCACTCAATTAACTGTATGCAAACACGATGCCACAGCCTTCCCAGGAGTGGAAGTCCCGGTAAATTCACCTCAAGGTCAGACGGAGACGGAGCATCTCAGACTCTGCAGGCCTCAGTTAGCAGGTTAAGTGTTAAAATTTACGACAGTACAATTAGTAAACTGAACAAGTGTGGCTTGTTTGGAAAGGTTGCCGAGAGAAAGCCTCTTGTCTTTGATGAAAAAGAACAGGGCAGCACAGCTTAGGTCTGCAAAATAGCTTCTTTGCATAGATGAGACCAAGGTGAAGATATTTGCCCATAATGCACAGCACCACATTTGGTAGAAATGAGCACAATGTCAGCACAGACACCTCATACTGTGTATGACTGGCTGTGAATCAAATGCGCTTGATTAATTGATCATCAACAAGTGTGACCCACCTCTATATAAAGGGAAGTTTTGGCAGTTTGCTGGTCTGGGGCATTCAGGTGTGTGATGATTTGGGTTTGTCTTGCAGACGCGGGACCTGGGCACCTTGCAGTCATTGAGCCAACTATGAACTCCTCTGTACACCAAAGTATTCTAGAGTCAAATGTGTGGCCACCTGTCAGACAGTTAAAACCTGACTGAAACTGGGTTGTGCAAAATGACGTTTATCCCAAGCACACCAGTGTGTTTGGGTCTAAAACAGAATGACTGAAAAGGAAAGAATTAAGGTGTCGCAGTGCCATCCATCCATCCATCCATCCATCCATCCATCCATCCATCCATCCATCCATCCATCCATCCATCCATCCATCCATCCAGCCATCCATCCATCCCTCTGGGTCATGGGAGCAGCAGTCTAAGCAGAGACCTCCCTCTCCCTGGCCACCTCCTTCAGCTCAGCTGGGGGCCCTAGTCAAAGTCCAGACCCTAATATTGTGGTAGGAGCTTAAGAGAGCTGCACATAAATAAATGCCTGCAAAAAAAGAGTTGGATAAAATTCCCCCACAACAATGTGAGAGACTGATAAAGCAATACAGAAAACAATTACTTTGTGTTATTGCTGCTGCTGCTAAAGGTGGTTCTGCAAGCTGCGGAATCATAGGGTGAACCCAGTTTTTCACAGGACTGCAAAGAGTCTTGTGAAAACTTTCTTTTTTCACATGACTGTACATTTTAATGCATTTCAAAAAGCTGAACTAGTCCTCAAAACAGCAGAGCACTGCAGTTTTTTGTGGGCTTCTTTAGGTTTATTTTTAGTGGTAGATTTCCTGTTTTCATCCCTCCAGACTTACACAAAGACAAACTGGGAGCCAACGGCACATTATTATGACATGATACTCAGCACCAAACAGGCTGTAAACTGTTTGCAAACGGCTTGTGCATATATACAATGATGCGATGATGTAAAACTGATATAAACGGTTGCAACCACGGCCCTACTTATGAAGAAATATTTCATAGAGTGCAAAAAATGACGTGTTGAATGGTTACATTTTGGTTTTGGACAACAACAAAGACCTATGACACAGAAAAATGTGCAATGCATAGATAGAAGTTGTTAAATTCACTGTCTTAAAAAAAGAAGTTTAGCTAAAGAACCAAATGATGTGTACTACATAAAACAGTTTTAAGAGCCTTGTTTCAGGTCTAGTTGTGTTTGCGTGCTGCACACATTAAAGGAAGGAAGTGAAAGGGTTTCACAAATGTCTGTGTCTTCATCAGTTTCTCAATGAATGGAAAGGAAAGAAAGGAACACATTCACACGGGATCTCCTAAAAATTTGACTTTGTTAGGCATTAAAGGTCACTTAAATGCCAGTCGTTTACTGAAACCTTCTTAAAGCTAAGAAGATTTAACGTAATGGCACACTTTCGATTTTAGTTTAAGAGCTCTGTGATTCATAGTTCAGGAAATCTGGTGGATTTCTTGTGTCTTTCCAGCTTGGCAGAAAACCTACTCTAAATCAAACGTACATATGTTATGTGTAATGTTAAAAAAATCTCTCCATAATCACGAGATTATTAAGATATTTTAGTCTGGATGAGGCTCAAATGTAGGCTGCAACTTTTCCACTGACAGAAAATGGAGAACACACATGTTGGCAGACCTCACAGAAACCCAACCCCAAAACTCTGCAATGTAACATCAAAGGAAAGTATTATCTAAATGGCATTGCTGTGTTCGGTTTATGGGAGAGAGCTGTTGATGCAGGCTAGTACAATGATAATAACATTTGTCAGGTCTGTTTTGGAGAAATGTTCTTGCTCAGAGAGGTTTTATGTATAATCCAGTAGAAGCCTGCAAACAAGAACTATTCGAAGGGTGTGTGACAAATGAATGCAAGCATTTCCATGCAAAAACACACAGAGAGCACGGCCCTCCATGTCCTCAGTGGTAGCTATGACCCTGGCTGAGATGCTTCTTCTGCAGGCCAAACACATGTTAGACCTCCTCCCTGTGAAACAGAGGGGGTGCTTTCAATGCAAAACAGGCTAATGTGACATGGCTGATAACCCTGTGCCATTGTGTGCCTGGCTGCCAGAACATCTCTGTTTCATTGCAGTGTGTAAAACATGTTGGAGATAACAGCCAATCCCAAACATTCCGCAAAAGAAAAAACAAAGCCTTCATTTTTTTTTCTCAGCAAATCTCCAGTCTTAAGACAGATTGCATCGGTAAGACCACCAAAATTCAAAGAGAGGTAATCTGATCTTTGTAATGCTTTGTCTCTGGGGACAAAGTGGCATTTTGTAGCATGTATGAAAACATATTTTGTTAAAAGAGCGAGCAGATTGGTGTGTGTTTGTGTTTGGAGACTTAATAGGGCATAGCTTTTACATTAACTCCAATAGTTAGTATACAACCTCTTTTTCTGAGCTCATTTTGAGACATGAGCCGTGTCAAATTGGCCTTAGTAATGTATTTCATTAGATACACATGTGATTGTGTGGTATTTAAAAAGTAATAAAAGGATTTTAAACTGCTAATTTTAGAACGTGTGAAAATTGAGGAACAGCAGTTATTTTATTCATTTAACCTTTATTTAATCAGGAAAAATAAGACTCTTGAGACGCTCTTTTACAAGAGTGTCCTGGAACGACAACAATAAAATCATAAATTAGCAACACATACACACACACGTTTAGTACAGTCAAAGAATAAAAATAAAACACAGAAACAACCAAAAATGTATAAATTTCAGTGTAAATAAAAATGTATAGCTTGTGTTTATGCATGCAGTGTTGATGTGGTTGGTTAGTCGTAGTTAGTCTTTCTTGGGCTTTGTGATTAAAATTATAAACAAAAGCAAAGTGCTTCATGCTTTTGGTAAATGTTAATCTATGACAGATAAAGTTAGCCGGAATTAAAAATCAAACTCAAAACTCAAACTCTATGATCGTATCATCAAAGAGAAGGTTTTCTGTCACAGGGAAACACTGTGCAGTGCGTGTATCAGTAGGGGAAATTTATTTTAATATTCCTACAATATGGAAAGACACTGTTGTGTGAAGCAAATATCTATTTGCATGTGAAACAAGATGTTAGTCATACCAGTGCAGGTCTGACTAATGGGAACTAATAGGCTACATATATTTAAAATTTGAACAGTATCGTTTAACACCCAGCCTGTTTACAACTATTACAACCAGTATGCAGCATGTAGGCTGCACTTGTGGACTACTGTAGCACAAAATATCTTAGTATTCAATGTAGCACATGAGCAAAGTCATTTATACTTATATAAGCTGCTGACTACAGTGGTGTAATAGGTCAATAGCCCAAAGCAGATGCTACACAAAGGAGTAACCCAGACACTTTGACCAAAAACCTTTAAAGGCAAAATCAAACAAAGAAGCAAACAATAAGTTTCTCAGTGATCAGTTTCATTGCTAGTTTCTATGATCAGCAAAGCAACAGTTATATTTTCTGCTTTAGCAACTTTCAGAAGAAGGTAAAACAAAAGGGATCAAAGAGAATAGCACAGTCAAGTGAAAGAAAACGAATGAACTCTGACTGGCCTAATTAAAGGTCACACAGCGGTCAGTGTGCTTTGGTTCACCACGTTTTAGATGCACAGAAACGGCACTTTATCTGTGAGGCTGTCAGATCTGCAACAATAACTAAATTTGTTTTTATAAATAAGTTTGCTTGTGTTGTGTGGGGAAACTAGGAGCGTTCACATTCTCTTTCTGCCCGTTAGATTATTCTAAGCGACTGGTGCAGAATTTGGATTCGACAATAAAGCGTTCCAACTTTCCAGACTCGGAGGATCGATGTATCATTGCAAAAACAACCACACCACTGGTCCGTAACACTCAAACAGCAATAGCAACAGAATCAATTTGTTTGCTTTTAATTTATCACATAAAGTGACTCATTTACTGGTACACTGAAAAAAAAAAAAAAAAAATCAAAGCCACTCTGCATCCTTGAGAGGTGGCCCCAACATAAACAGCAATCTGTTGAGCAGCAGTGTAAACTTCCTTTTGCTTGCTCTGATGCACACACTTCCTGAGGGGATTGAGCTGTACACCAGGCTGAACCCCGTTCTCCATAACGGGGTGGAACCAGACAAATTTAGGCCAGATGCTGAACTCGTTTGCATCCTCGTCTGCGTGTATCTGTATGTAAAACCCAAAAGGCTGCATGTGCAAAACAAGCAGACATGAGCAGTGGGGGTGTTTGTGTATTTTAAGTGCTTAAAACTAGACGTACCGCCATCAGTCAGTCAGAGTTGTTGGAGTTCACATCTGTCCAGGCTTGCGTATTAGATATAACTGAAACTTGAAGGAATTTAATAAAAAAAAAGAAGTAATAAGTGTATTTATGTCTGCCAATGAGGATGCTTCAAAAATGAACACGCTCACAATCTCCCTTCTGTTCCCGAGTTGTGGCATTACAAAATTAGTTATTTTTCAAGAAAATAATCACGTCACAGGGAGGTTTGACCTTTGACCTGGTCTTAATGTCACCACTTTCTCATTTGATTCACTTAGACGTTTGTGTAAAATTTCATCGCAATAAGCATATGAATGGTTGAGTTTCAGTGGCCTTTTAATCAGTTCATTCTTGATTTTAGGGGATTTTTGTATCAGAACAGATGAAATTCCCTCTCACAAGAACGAGACTGACAGCTGAGCAGCTGAAAAACAAAATAACACAGCTGGCATCAGCCCGGAGGCCCAACAATATCTGAGAGTTTGGTGTTGAACATGTGCCAGCATCTTATGGAGTCATTACTGTTACATATACAGAAATTCAAGATCCCCAATGAATCCTAACAGCTTTTGTTATTCCCTGATTTATTTCTTTTTTTTACCACATGGTTAACATAATTTTGTTTTTTAATAATTTTTTATAGCATCCATTGAATAGATTACTGTAACATTTTGGTATACACAATTACGTATTCCATTTGGAACAGTGCTGATATCTGACCTTTCACCTGCCCCTATCATCATGTCAAAACCTCCTCCAGCCTTATTCATACTTTGCACTTCATGCTGATTAGAACATGAACCGAGATTGCTACTATTAAATTATTACTAAACATCAACATACCTGCATTGTCACTATGAGCTTGTTGGCATGGTGATGTGGCATTAAGCTGGGTTCACTGCCATAAATTCTCTTTCCTTCATTTTCATTTTAAGCTTGAAATCAAATGATGAGGTGAAGTTTTTTGGTTTTTTTTTTTTTTTAGGTATCTTTTAATCTGTTCAATCACATTCTTTGCTCAAATTAAAGCAGCCAACAAAACACGGGCTTATACCCTCATACTGTTTAGCAGGAGTGGGTGATTACGTTTCCCAAGGGGCCACAATTAGGGCCTAGTTGTAACTGAGTTCAGCTTATTGATGCGCAGCACAACAGTCCCAGTTTCTCATGTGGCCCCTTGGGAAAAATAATTGCCTACCTCCGGTATATAGAGTCACCATGACATCGCTGGTTGGTTTGTGAAGCCTCATGAGCAGCATTTTAGCGCCCTGATATCGAGCCAGAAGCGACCATATTGAGACAAAAGGGAGGGGTTTTAAGTTATCCCCTAACACTAGCAAGCCTTGTTGACAGTCTGCATCTATAGATCGTATGGATGCATCCACACACACACACAAACTTTCTGATTAGAGCTAAGCAACATGGAAATAATATACTGTCGCTTGTTAGTAATTTGATTAGTCAGATGTAAAATGCCCAGCAGCTCAAAGGAGCTTCAGCCACCTGTACCTGCACACCTGTAATTTTGAGCCTTAATAAATGTTAAATTGTTTTTTGGTAATTATTAAATTAAATCACCTGTACACTCAACTCATGTTACCATATATGGTTGCTTGCTGATTAAAGGAGCTGCAGTTTTTGTCTCTTTGCGTTTGGCTTCATTGTTTAGTCCCAGAGGTTGCTGCTGCTCATTTCCCACACAGTTTTGTGTTAAGCTGATGTTCCTCTGATATAAATGATGTCAACACTAGATGTTTTGTGAGAAACAAGTCTGTTAACTTAATTGTTATTGTGAAGGTGGATTATCTAACTGGTCCCGCTAATTCAGTGTGCTCTACAATTTATTTTTGATTTCCTGCACCATGACTGGAGATTAACATCTCTGTTGGCAGTAGCCCAACTGCAACAAAACCATAACTATGGAGGTCCCCGACCTTAGCACTCCGAGAAACACTACAGCCAGTCCAAGAAGTCGTAGCACTGCAATATGGGAGACATGATTGGGGAACAGTAGGTATGTTTGAGTTAGGGCCTCGTGGGGGGGAGTCCCACCCAGGGAGAATGGAGAGGAAACTGTGCAGATGGATGTCAGAGTTGGGTGGCTCACATCCTACTCAGTGTTTGTCCTGTTATTCCAATCTACGCCAACACACACATGGGATCCTGATTGGAGATAATGTCTAGGGAATCATCTCAAAAAGCCTTCTTTTAAAAGCTCCGCTACACATGGAAAATTCTACACGCTGCAGACCCAACTCCATCCATCCATAACCAACTCATGAACAAGAAAGCATGGAATGACACTTAGGAAACCGCAGGATTTTAAGAATTATTGTAAAATGCGTTCTTTGGGGTGAACTCGCCACAAAGTCTTGTAAAACTCCCATAAAAAGAGTATAATTAGAACGATTTTTGCCCTAAACTGTCATTTGTCATCTGCAGAGGACTCCAGATGCAACGTTAAGGCATGACTTGGCAAGTGCAAAGCCCTTAAAGGCTTTGAAGACTGTCCGACTGATGTTTGCAATTTCAATATATGATATCCTTCTGTGATTTTTTTGTGCGGCCTGTATCATGTTATTTCCAGGCTGTTGCTGAGTCCAGAGGCTAAAGCTGGCTGATGCCATGTTTTTCATGGCTGAAACAGGGAGACCATCCTCAGATGTTAAATATATCGGGAGAATAAGTGAGCCTCTTCAGCAGTGTGTGGGACAGGGAAGAGACATTTATACCGATTCTCTAGTATCTGCTGAATACTAACACACCAATACCCTCCGATATGTCGTTGTATCCACAATTTTTATTTATTTTTTTGTTCCTATAACAAAAAAAAGCTATTTTAGGAAGGTATTCACAACACGCAGACTACAAAGGCAACATCTCCGTGTGCGCTTTTCCTGGATATGTGACTATGTTCACGTTGTCTCAACAGAAGTCACACCGAAGCACGTCAGGCAAACTTTGGCCAAGACCAGCGAAACAGCGGCGATGACCTAGGAAATCGGGATCTTTCCGTCAATACTGCAGAGACAAAGAGATGTCAGAGGACGATGACCCTTTCCTGGAAGGACTCCTCCCTCCACCTCTGCTCAGGCAGTGATGACATTTCCATGTTTGCATTGGCTTGTGGAGGCCTGACGGTACCTGTATCCTTTCTGGCATAAGTCGATGATACAGATACTTATCTTCTGTCTTTGCGTGGACGAGAGGAAGTCAGAGTTTCATCCGTTAATCTTGTTTATCATTCCCTAAATTCTGAGTCCCTGTAAATGTAATCATTTAGTTTCCTGTCATATAGTTTTTGCCCAAATTCTTGTACCATATAACCCACAGACAAAATTATTGTGAACCACAACTACACATAAAAAAATAAATAAAAATCCAGGCTTGAATTTCTCCACGTTCATTTCCTCTCGTCCTCTTATGTATTTTCATTTTCAGCCACACTGGCACACGGCTGTAATTATAAAAATGTCTGTCTTTCAACCAATTCGATCTAGATTTGAATGTATTAGTGACAACTGAATGTTGATGATGTTTTGCTGAGACATTTTAATGTTTAACTGAGGTCAAACGCTGATGTTGGAGTCCAGACCGTACATCTCCTTTGTGCTTTTTTGATGTCATTCTGGCTAGGTTACTATTCCTGTCTTCTTTAGGATTAATATAAGCACTTCAACATATGACGAGTTAGCCCACACAGAAGAAACAAACATGGAGAATGTGGCTGCTTGTTTATATGTTGTATTTCTTTGGCTAACAGAAAAATGGCACCAAACTTAAACACTGTAAATATCATCCCTGAACTTTGACTTGAAGATTAAACTTTTTAAACCACTGCCATCCATGGAGTTTACAATTCTGAAAAATGAAAAACGCCAAAGCGCCTTAATCCTGCATTCTTTCTAATGGACAGAAGGGGGCAGCTCCTCTAGGCTCCCGACTGAATAGAAGGTTGTGTGAAAATGGACTTTGGATTTCTTGATTTTATGGCCTCAGCTGGTAGTTTTGGCCCTTATTTTGTACAGTCGAAAAGGATAACAAAAGAGGCGGGGCATACTTTACCATGTGACCGAGTAGTTTACAACAGGCCTTCACTATCGTGTGGGTGACAGTGACTACAGCCACAGCCACAGACTATACTGCCATGTCCATTTATGACATGATCTTAAATCTACAATGAATTCTTTTTTCTCAGACTATTACACCTCTCCCCTGGCTCCATAATTTATTATTAAATATTATATAATTTTTTTTCTGAGAATAGCAAACTAAAACTCCCACCATTCTGGATAACTCTCAAGCTAATGTCTTCAAAAAAAATAAGACATACTTGCACACTTGCATACGTGCACAGTTATGCACAGCGCAATGCACAGTGAAGCGCTATTATTGGGTTTATCGAATTTATTCCAAGTTTTCTGAACAGGCTAATTGTTTTTGAAGCCTTTGATACATCTGCTGATGTTGCATGACGCTCCTTTTATCCTCCGAGGCTGTTCCTTTTGTTCTTCAACAGTAGCTTTATAGAGTGACGACCATTGACGGCGAGGGGCCTTTTTCATCCACTGTGGCCAAGCATTGGCTGAAGATGCATATCTAAGCGTATCCCTGACCTGCGCTTTCTTCATGCCGACTGAAGTTCACAGTTTGTCCAGAGTCCTGACCCACTCTGTTCCATGCTGTGACCCTGGTAATGTTATACAAATGTCATGCGCCACCGGACTGATAGCTCTTGTATGAGAGGCAGGCATTTGGCCTACGAGCGCTGTTGCAGAAAAGGCCCTTTGTATGAAAACAGAGACCCCCCCCCCAGCCCCCCAGCCCAATGGTTTATCACTGACAAAGTCTAACATAAAAAAATGTAAATTAAATCAAAAGAAACAAACAACAACAACTCGAATGTTGAAAAGTTTCTGCTGGCAAAACCATTTCAAAAAAATAAATAAAAGGGTTTTGCTTAATGATTTGCAATGTCTGTTGTTTCCTCAAGTCATTTATAACTCAAGCTGACTCTTCCTTTTGAGCAACCTTTGAGAAGAACAAAGCTCTATATGCTGCAGCGCGGTTTGTGGTTTATTCGTTTCAGCACGGTAAGACTTCTGAGATCCATCGCATGTACTTTACAATCAATGTTGCCGTAAGCTTTGATGTTCAAGATTGGTAAAAGTTGTAACTGTGCTTAACTGTCTGCAATAAATTGTCTTTAACAAGCTTTGGAGTTTACATGTTATCATAATATGACATATAATCCTGTCCAAGGATTTCAGCTGAAGAAAAGAAAATTCCCTTGAAGTTGCAATAAAGATGTGGTCAGCTAACCAGGATCAGTGGGCTGCCTTTCAGTCAGTGAAGTGAATGATTTATTGCCCATTTGCTGAGATAACCTGATGAAGCCGGGGTTTGATCAAAGACTCAGGCAGAAAGTCACATTTTTCTACAGCCATCACCTCAAAGGAAATGACTTACAGTCTAGCCACAGCAAACAATCAGGACAACAAGCTGTGCTTTTTATCTCCGACTTTTCCGCTGCACCCTGTGGCTTCGGAGTTCCCCAGCCGAAACCATCTCCAGACATTTTTTATTGCATTGAGATTTTATAGTTTGAGTATGTTTTGCAGATAGATTCCACCACTTGTTTGTGTATCTGCTTGTTTTCCTGGAATCCGCTTCACTGTCAATTCATATTTCTTGCATCTGGAAAGTAAAGTGAACCTGAGCTCGCCTCTGGTTCTGAACAAAATTCTGCACTATATCTGTTACCAGAAGCAAAATAAAGCCTTGTTTTGTCAGACATCCCAGAGCCTAAAGTGCCATTTTATTTCCCAGACAACAGACGGCTTAGTGATGCATCAGGCTGCCATGGAAACCACAGTTGTCTGTTGTATTGGTTGTGTCACAGATCCGCCCTTTTGCCCTGACCCTTTCCCTTGGTGGCGGCACACTTTCCCTGGGGGATTTCACATACAACATCTGCCCTGTCCCCCCTCACTGAGCCACCCACTGCAAAAGCCACAGAGCTTCTGGACTGGCCTTTCTCAACAAAGGCCATCCACACACACCTGCTGGGAAGGTTAGAGGTCATCATCCCAGCAAGGACATGACCTGCAAGGACTCCAGCCTGCATCCGCCACACCACATAGCGAAGCAGAAGGAAGCAAAGAGAAGAAAATTCTTCTCATTTTGCTTCGAGCTATCAATGAAACAGATCAAAGCAAAGCCTTTTTCTCAGAGTGACTGTTGAGAACACAAGCTGTACTGATTTTTATAACGCACTCTGAAAACACTTTCCCTTTTCATGCGCCCAGGTTGCGTTGTCTGGCTGCTCTGTCATGTGACTGCTGTGGAGACAGAAGGAGAGGGAGTTCCCAGTGGCGTCTGTTCAGATTTCTGTGCTGCCTGCTGCCTCATCGGGGCCTAAAGGAATCACCAGGCCCTCATCAATCTGCTTCCACATTCCACAATAGCCGACAAAGAGACTCCACTCTCAGCGGCAGATGGCTTCGCCTCAGGCTAACCACGCCAAGCTGCCATTGTTTAGACCCAAGGGTTTGATGCAGGGACCTTTGTTCCTCCTACTTCAGTGTCACAAAGGGTACTAGGATGCAGAAGTTGAATTTAAACTCTCTGAATGCTGTAACACCAACAAAGTGTCTGATATTTAATGCATGTTTTAATACGAGCTGTACTGGATGTTGCTATATATAAGAAAGCTAACTCTGTATGAAATATAGCGGGAAAAATAAAATGATACACTGACGCTGTGACAAAAGGGTGCAATACTGAGGATTATCCTGATTCCCACAGGAATACAGAAGGTAAGCGTGGCCCCAGCAGGGAAACAGCAGCAAGCTCTCACAGCTTGCTCTCATACTAGAAGCCATGTTTTCTATTGTTATCTCCAACCAAAGCTCTGAGACAAAATAAGGCAATCTTGCGAAACCACAAAATTCTTATGTGGTATATGGGATACTACTAGGGCCAGAGTCACATTTATCATTAGTTTTATTGTTGTTGTTGTTAACAGTTTACAATAATAAAACTTAATGATTAAATTTTCAATGATATGAAATGTTCTTTTCTCTCTTATCGTTCCCCTTAGGGGCAGATGCCTGCTGCTCTCAGAGCTTTGTTCTGCCAGAAGCCTCTTCCTGTTAAAAAGGAGTTCTTTCCCCCACCATCACCCAGTACTTGCTCATACTGTTGGGGTTCTCTCACTTTCTAATATTGTAAGGTCTTTATCTTACCATATAAACCGCCTTGAGATGACTGTTGCTTTGACTTGGCCTGACCCATATAAAGAAAGGTGAATTTAACTGAATTAGAATATTGCAGGTGACACGCTTGCAATCAGCTACCATAGGCCTCTCCGCCTATGGCTAAGCTTTCAAAGCTTAGCCATGAAAGCTCATAGAGCTCCACCTCTCAGTCAGATTACATTATAATTCTGCTTATTTTACTGCATTTGTGCTGAAAGTCCAGTGAGGTTAATATGTTAAAAAAAACATCCCTGGATAATACATGTGTTTGGGTGCTTAAAGTGTCAATTTTACTGATAACACTTAACTTCAAAAGCATTTTTCAAAACGTACAGCCAAATCAAATATGTGGATCCAGCAGCTGTTGCAACCTCTTTGGAAATAAGGGAGCAGCTAAAAGTACCATTCACTAATCATTTCTACTTCTTTTATGTGTAATTACATTATTACAACACAGTGTTTACTGTAAAAACGCGCACACAACCACAACAAATGTAAACAATATTAAAACAAGAGTTGTAATATTGATTCTCTGTGGCTCAATGCAATATCCCCTGATTTAAAGTCATATTGATCGGAGCCTTTTAGAAACATAATCCAGTTGTAGTTTTACACCCATATGAAGTTACACGGCGGGTTTTTGTAGGATCTAACGGTGCAGTTCAGCTACAGACCCCGTAACAGTTTTATGGCCTTTCCTTTGTAGCGCTTTCTTGCTGAAAGTGGAGGGAAATGAGGACTTCTTTATGATGTGGGATTCCTTGAACATGCTCACCAAAAGCTCACTGCACCTTTGACTGACTCCATTCAGCAATTAGCATAAAGCTGCTTCTCCATTAGAGAGCATGCAGCTCCAACTCTCTGGGCTTTTTGTGAGGGAGCAGACTATGTTTAACACATCTGTTGTCTCCCATGTCTGGGCAACCCACAGACAGGTCTGTCCACAATGATCCTTTTATTTGGCTCTGAAAGGGCCTATAGGGGCTCCTGATAGATGGCCTTCATTCCAATGAAAATGCAAAGCAGGGTATTGAGAAGAATAGGGAGCCACCACTCCAGCACACCCCCAGCTCCAAGTCCCAAAACTTCCTTTAAAAGACTACTCTTAAACAGTCTGATGCTGAGCCTAATCACGTTAAAAAGGAGAAGGCATGTCTAGGCATGTTTTATTTACTGCTTATACTGCAGGTACTTTCCTTTTTTTTTTTTTTTTTTTAACATTTCAGCAAATTCAAAGAAAACTACTTTATGAGAGAAAGCACTAATCCAAGCTGACATTTTTTCTTAAAATGAGACTTTGCAAAAATAAAATTTATATCCAAGTTTAATTCAAATTTAAACCTGATTCCAGATAACTTTCAAAAGAAAAGCTGCACTAATGCCTGTTTTTATACAAATACGGGGAGCATTATGGGTTTGTTTGATGCTATTTATTTATTTTTAATTCACATGGTTCAGGCACATCAAACTTATTTCACCTGAACATTTCCATCATCAGAGACCGCAATGGTGGGGAGATGACACCACTTTTAAAACATGCGCTCTCGTAATGTAGCTCATTCTGTCTTTATGTATCCATGTTATTTGAAAAGAAGTCAAAGTAGTTAAAGTAGTTAAATTCCCAACCTGCTGAGACCTCTATAACTTTCCATGTCTGTGCAGATACTATAAAATGCACTAGCTACATGTGTCCCAGTCATGGTGTCCACAGCTGTCTGCTTGTGTATCCACAAGTTAGTATAATCCCAGCCTTAGGCCCCGTTTACACGACACCGTTTTCACTGGAAACGGCGTCGTTTTGATGCGTTTCAGCCTCCCGTCTACACGG
>JAVDPK010001242.1:2250516-2275993 GCA_034780415.1 Cichlasoma orientale | reverse complement strand
ATATTCAGAGACTTTGCTAATGTATTTAAGGATAACGAGCAGGGAGTTTATGAATGGGAGCCTTGGGTTTGTCGGGTCAGAGGATGTTTACTGCATTTCTTCAGCATCACTGATCAGGACAGCAGAGACATAGAAACACAATAGACAAAGCAATGTCCTATTTAAAGATGGGTCATTGCTATTTATAAAGCAGTGAAGAGGCCAGAAGAGGGGGTCCGAGGATGAAGACAACAATTAATTTCTTGAGTTGAAGATAGAATTTTACCCCTATAAACTTCCCTATGTACATTTATCAGCTACGCATGGCTGCCTTGCCCGTCAGGTTTTCGCCCACTCTTTCCAGGGTAAAGGGATCCAGTTGTTTCATCCATTCATCACAGTCAACTCTTATTTTGGCATCTGTAACTGGTCCAATATAATCTGTCATGCAAGATAAAAACACAGATAAATCCAAGCTGCCAAAGCAGCTGCACAGATTGTTACTCAGCAGCTGATAACATCTCCAGTGATATCAGATCTGGTGGAGTGTGGCTGTTTTTAAATGTTGCAGTAAAGCATGCTTTGTTTTATAGCTGGAGGACTTGTTAATTTTCTGGTGGCGTGCAGTCCTTGACGTGTCCTGTGTGTTGTTCCTGTTAGTCCTCTCATCATTGTCCGTCCACTTGTGAGATCCCCCTTTAAATCAAAATAGACACTTGTGGACCGACACAAAGGGCAGCATTGTTTCCGTCTGAAAGGAGAGCATGTGCTTTGCTAATGCCGCACTTATAGCAGCCAACCTCGGGGACAACTTCTACATTCAGCCTTTGATTAAGGAGCACAGTTATGCATGGATGACTTCCTCCAGGGTGCCTGGAGGTTGTGGGAAAGGGCCTGTAAGTAAATGTAGCCTCAGTGAGTGGACTTCAAACATTAATGATGCCAGGTCCATCGTAGTCCATGATGAGGTGTGAGTGGTTTACTGCAGATCACCAAAACTGATAGAAATCTGGGTCGGATAATTCTGTCACAACTAACATTTCCATCATTAACCCTTAAACACTGCGCATGCATCATTTTGCACATTAAAGGTAAAAAAGAGCAAAGTAATAGTTTGCAAAACATATTTTCATTGAATTGGGAACTTTTAAAAAACTGTTTCCATCATTACAGTAACAAGGCCAAAAACAATGCACATGTTATCTGCCTTTTGTAAAGCGACACAAATTCTTCACTGCAGCAAGAACACTGTAAAGATCATGTTAGTGTTGGCTCGAAACAAGCAGACAGAGACTGGTCCTGGAGCAGGGATTCTGGGCTGTTCCACGGTCAGGGCTTTTTGTGGTGAGATTGATCTCAGCTCGGTCAGACACGGCCTCCTATTAAACTGTGTGATCAGAGTGGCGCCTAAATGGAAACCCATGAGGGTGGTTCAGTCAGCTGCCTTCTGAAGGAGATTAGTATAAAAGTGTACAGACAATGAGGAGCACCTTTCAGGCATCTACTCAAAGACCGACAGAGATTTACCAGCAGGCGATCTGTATTTAAAGTGCAATCTTCCAGAAAGTGGACATTCTTGGTGTGTTTTTGTGCAGTGTGCATCAAAAAAAGAGAGATGTTGTGTACAGTGTTTCGTGAGTACCTGATAATCAGCCTCGATGTGAGTTTTTTCTGATTTCTGTAAAATGATCTGTTCGATCCCGGTCATGCCATGCATCATTTGGCTGCCAAAGTAACCTGCTTCTGTCGTGGATGTCTCCCACGGGAAATCAAAAGGCTTGTAAGCAGCACTAATACTGCAGTTTCCCACGGATACTACAGGAGCTAAACACGACTGATACTTAGGGAGATCAGGTGAGAATCATGTTTCTGACACTAGTCTGCAGAAATACTTCAAAGAAAAGCACACAGATTCAAATCTAAACTTTATGAATCCACGATTTAAATTCACTGTTTTTAATGTCGTTGAGAAAAAAGAATGCCAAAATTTCTACAGCCCTAATGACAGTAGAACAAGCCCTCTGCTAATCCATTTAATATGAGAGGATCAGCCCAGTTGGACCCACAACAGGAGATAAACCGCTGCCCTGTGGGATGGAAGCTGCTCTTGTTTCCCGGCTGGAGCTGAACCAGTGATGGTGCCAGGAATTAATCCCAGTCACAAACAGAGCAAAATTCCCTCCTCTGGCCACGGTGGCCAGTCTGGGAGGAAAGTGTGTGTTTGTGGGATCCATAATCATGCAGGATTTCCTGACAGGTGGCATGTTCAAATGATGCCATGTGGCAACCCCTACTTGGCCTTATTACTATAAGCCTCATCCTTTAATATCGAGCCCTCTGGCTGACATTTCATACCAGCTCGCTGATATTAATGACTATTATCAGATCATGGAACTAAAAGAGCTCACAAAATTGGAACAATTATGAGAAAATGACAACGCCTGGATCACAACTAAGACAAAACAGGTATGTGACTTTCTTTTTTTTTTTAACTTCTCATGTGCTTATCTGTATTAAGACTTGTAAATTTGCTCATTTTACAGAGGGAAATAAGACCAGTAACTTTCTGAAGTTTCCACTAAACTGTTGTCTTAACACAGTTTTTCTATGGATTAAATAAGCAATTCTGTAGTCTTAAGAATGCTATTATCTAACTTGTTAAGAAAGCTATGTAAACACTACTTTAAGGACAGTAGCCAATCATTAAGATGAAGTTTGTGAGCCTGAGCTTTGCAGAGACAAAAAACATAGTTTTCAACCAGCTACTGCTTCAAGTGTCTTCAACAATTATCTGCACTTTCCTGCGTTGTCTACTGTTTTCACATGGCAGCAAAGTCATTTCACTACCCAACAGTCACATCTGCTTTTCATTGTCATGGCTTTGCCCAGCCCCTCATGTTGCTGTATATCACCCCGCTCCCTGTACAGTTCACTCCTGGTAAACAAAAAGCCTGAACTTTGCTGCTCTGCTTTGCAAAAACATGAACTAAAATTCTCACGAGTCTTAAAAACAACATGTAAAAGACTGAATCCTTCTAGACTGTGAAATTGAAAGCGGGGTATTTATTCTTTCTAGTTGCTAATAGACTTCTGGCTGCAGAGTAAACATTCATTAAGTCATAAACAACAACAGATGTAGAATAATGTAAAGCTGACTGCCATTGCTCTGTGTGAGGGATTGCGGTGTCAGAGGTGAATACTGGAAAAAAGCTGAAGATGATCAAGGCATCTTAGAGATATTAAAGTTTCCCTGATGACAACTGTTTAGTGGAAGTTTCCTTTCAGCCTGCAGGGAGGTACCACAAAACCCAGAGGCCTGGAAAAGGAGGTAGCAGAGATTTGGTTAAAAGCTCAAATGACAGAACCCTCTGCGAGTGTGAGATCAAAGGGGAATTTTTATTTGGTCTCATAGCCACCGGAAAGAAGGACCCATAAAAGTCTTCGGGCAAGAGTTCGATTCGGATGTTAACACTGCTCTGTCAGCTGGCATCACTGGCTTCAGTGGTTAGCGCTGTTGCTTCACAGTAAAAGAATCCCAGGCAGGGCCCTTATGTGAAGTTAGGATTTTCTTCCCCATGCTTGGGTGGGTTTTCTCTGAGAGATCTGGTTACTCCCGTCATTGCAAAAAAAGACTTTAAATATCAAGCGTTTCACTTCCTGGTTAAAAATAAAGCCTTTTAAGATGCTCAATAACTTAAATCTCACGTGAACCTCAACATTTGTAGCGCCATGGCTTTTCAATGGCCCAGCCAGTGAGTCTTGAAACGATTACTTTGGTTTATTGTGGTTTCCTGTTATCATCATTCATTCATCTAGTTACACACATCCACATGACTGAATCCTCAACACCTATTTGGAGGGAGACGATATTTACTTTGTCTAATACTGCCCCGTGCAATACTTCAATGAGTCATGCTGCATAAGAGGAAAGGAGCATCCGAATTTGAACCGGAGACCGGTTGATCTGTAGTTAAATGCTCTACCACTGAGCTACACCCTCATCTATCAGAAAGCAGTTAAACAATGAGTAGTAGAAAGCTGCTCTTTTAAGGCCTCATCGAGTTCCAGACTGTGGGAAAGAGAAACAGTTGTTTTTTAACTTAACATGGTTCCAGTTGGTTCCCATTTTAAACTGTAACCTTTTCACTGAGGCTGTAAGCATTAAATCCACAAGTCCTCAGCCACTCTGATCTTCTTTTGGAAATAAAAAGACAAATGACACAATACGTAAAACACCCACACAACACTCTCGGAGTGAAACCTCAGCACTTTCCCACCAGAGACTCTCTCCACTGTGTCTGCCGTCCCGTGAGAGTCTGACACATCAGACTGCCCTGTCATTTCCACAGTATCAGATCCCACAGCCCTATTCTTCCACCACAATACACACACAGATCATATCTCTGCAACTCTTCGTGTTCCACAACAACATAAAGCCCTCCTGGAACACTGGTGAAACAACAAGTAGGAAACCATGACATTTGGGCCATCCCACTAAATGCATTTCAGTTCAGAGCCTCAGTTGTGAGGCAGAAGAGCAGACCAGACTAGACAAGAGTCCTCCCCGTTTAATTTGTTGATCATTTGATGCTCCCAGAACAACGAGACCTGCCACAAAGACAAAGTGCTGGGAAACATTAGGCTGACGGACTGGAAGTAGGGCAGGAGCAGGGGGTGACCGTCAGGTCTGAACAGTTATGCAAATAGCTGTAGTACTAAAGAGGAGAGTGTGAAGGGAACAAATATGACGGGGGTGTGGGGAACTTTAAAATCAGCTACCAGCAGTGAGTTTCCTGTTTTCACTGGATCTGCAGAGTTATGGCTTTCTCCTCTTGAGCCAAAAAAAAAAAAAAAAAAAAAATCTCTCTTGGCTCAGGGTGCTGAGCTTTTTTTTTTTTTTTTTTTAAATTTATCCAAGAAAAAAAAAATATTGCTACTGATTCACTCTCCAAAAAAAATCAAAAGTTAAGTACACTCAACATGACGGCAAACAAACATGAAGCTGTGCAGCTGCAAAGATAGACTATGTAAACTACCTCTGCAGCAGCCCACATACTTGATTGAGAAGGAAGGGTCTGATTAGGGGAACGCATCAAACCGATGCAAAGATATCTGACTACAGTCCAAAACACTATACTAACGTGTTGTTATTAAACACAAGCTTTTCATGGCTATACATCCATCAACTTACTTCTTTCAATATGCACTGTCATATGCAAATAATTCACCTTTTATCAGATTTTAGTGGTCCCCTAAGTTTATTGAGATTAAATGTTTCTATTGAATATCTTGTTTCCAGTAACAACACATGGTTTTGTACAATTTAGAGAAATATATAGTGTTGCAAAAACAGAAAGTGATCAAACTCAACAGGGCTGATATTTCGTGAAAAAAGGATCGACCAAAGTGCAACAAATTTTACACAAAAAGGCAAAATTTCTTCACGTAAACTTTAACTACCTGAATACTTCCACCATAACACAGTAGGCTTATGTATCGCTGGAATATTTGCTTCCTCTATCTGAACTGAAATCTGGTATTATATTCTGTTTCATTGTTCCATTGTGTTCACCTGAAGGAGCTGCTTTCAGACTTGTGGGAACTCTCTCTGTAGATCAATAAAAATGGGTCATATTTACTCCTCTCAAAGCAGCTGAAGCATTCTCAGCCGTGGTCTTTGGAGAGTTTCCTCTAATGTAGCGTGAGGAGGGAAACTGAAACCGAGATCTGAGGCAGACGGCCGGTCCCCTGGCTCTCACTTCTGGTGTGACCTGTAATCCCATCAGAGATAGTGTGTCCACGATGGGAAAATAAACAGAACTGAAGACTGATCCCACCACTCAGCTCCCATCTCAGCGCAGTGTTATTCCATTTGTCCTTTTTTATAGACTTCATTCACACTTGGACAGGGTACCCAGTACTCTCCACTGTGGTTAGTGTTTTTATATAAAATTAGACACTGTGCCGTATCTGAAACATTGCGCTGCGTGCTGGGAAGTCTGCTAATATGCGTGCTTCTTTGCAAACACCATATGATTTGCTGGATCAATTTAGCATTTAAGTGAAATTAATCAAACTTGGCAAGTTACAGGGCTACTGACTACCTAGCAGCCCTATAAAGAATGATTTCCAGTTGTGCCAGCGCAGTAATAGTTTGGTGTATTCACAGCTAGAGAGTGGTTGCCCTGCGTTCCACCTCCTGCGTGTGCTGCTCAAGCAGCACCTTTGATCCCTCTCCCGTTTCATGCTGTGTGTCAGAAGAGAAAACTTTGAGCCGTGTTTTGATCTGATTCTCCCAACTTTTTCCCGAGTTCACGTATGAAAACAGCTCTAGTCAGTGTGCTTTATGTCTGCTGCCCCCTTGCAAGCTCTGTCCAGGCAGCTCCCTCGGCTAAACCAAACGGAGCATTGCCAGTAATGAGAATGCACTCAGAGTGGATTGCATATGAGAAAGGGCAGCTTCAAATAATGTCCTGACCTGGTCTGCTGACACTGTCTGGACTTCATGTGTGAAAATGACTTCAGACCCTGTACTGTGGCAACATGGAGTACACCACGGAAGACTGGAACTCAAATATTCACAAATAAACAAAGGCTTCAAAGAGCAGCAACATTCATGAGACCATCCTGAGGAATGCCAAACAAATGGAAATGTAATATAAATGGAAAGAAAAATCTTGCCTTGAGCTCAACTCTTCCATGTTCCATTTTCATGTATTTATTTTGTTCTAACTCATGGGATCAATATGCAGATTATCCAGTTATAGCCGAGAGAGCTGAGTGTGTTTTCAGGGTTTTGTGGATTCGGCGAATAACAAGTGATAATTGGTGTGATGTCTCCCAGACAGTTCTGGGATTGGGTGATAATTTTGTCCCAGTTCATCCTGGGATTCTTTACCTGCTGTGTGCGTATCATATGCGGTCTCCTTTGGAAATAGAAGACCTATAAATAGCAACCCTTTAATTTTATGGTCTGGGCTCAGATCCCCTGACAGGCTGATGACTTCAAAGGGAAAATTAAATAGACTGCGTGTTTATTCGCGGGTTTGTGGTCACTGCGGTGAGGAAGTGGGCTCATCTGAAGAAACCGGGCTTAATATCGCTGGTATTCAGCAGTAATGTTAGACGGAGAGGTCAAAGAAGAGGTGTAGGAAAGGCATCTGAAAGCGTTTCAAATCGCTGAAATCAACTGAACAGAGAGGGAGGAGGGAAGGGGAGCAGAGGCTTCTAAGACCATAGAGACGTTTGACTTGCCATTTTAACAACTGACATTGTTTCACAAATCTAAAGGGCCAAAAACTGTTTCCTTAGTTGGAAGAAATCCCTGCAAGCCCAGCAGAAAGAGGCATTTGACTGAAGAAGAATGAAGGCCACAGAGACAGCCCCTTCTGTCTGCTTTCTTATACTTTCTTTTAGGCCTTTCTGTGCTCACTGTTAAAAGGTGGACAAAGAGTCTTGTCTGGAGCAGCAGAGCGGAGAGGTAACTTATGTCTTGCACATCCCAGAATTAGACAGAATGAAACACCTGCAGTGGAAAATGGTTTTTTCTTGTGCAAATTCCTCTGAAAGACTAATTTAATTTCTTGAACTGGTGCTGCAGCTGCTGTAAAGACAGAAGACAGAGTCTTTTTCATCCTAATTTGGATGTTGTTAATAATCCTATGATAACATAATGACAATAATATTCGCACATGACTGACCTGACGGTTATTGAGAGTCCACCAGCTGCATGTTGGTCTAACTGGATAACTAAATTTTGGTCAGCATCCCAGCACTCAGCTGCGAGAGCCAAAATTTGAATAGCAAGTGTTCAGGAATGGCCAACTGTTTAGAGCCCTCACAAGGTCAAGGGAGAACAATGGAGCCTGTTTGTCTGGTGAACACTCGGCTCACACTCGGGTGAATTCAAATAGCTTCACCTTTAAAAGAGAAAGAAAGCGTGATTTCAGCCCGGAGAACAAAATCTTTTTTATTACCAGATGAGTCACAGCTTTGTGGAGGTGACGCGGTTTCTTCTCCAGGTGCAGTTTGAACCACACCTTTCTTCGTGACCTGCTGCAATTTTGTTTTGCTTGGGTCAAACGCTTACGTTTATGATTTGTAAAAGGCAAGCTGCACTCACACGCTCACACACACACACACACACACACACACACGCACGCACGGACGCACGCATGCACACACGCCCCAAATGCCGCATCATTGGCTGAATGCTAGATTCACGGGCCTCCCATGAGGCGTGGCCAGTATCGGAGCTTATATAGTTCCCTCTAAACTCTGGCTCCTGTATTACATAGCTATGCACGCCTATAGACCGTATGTTTATCCTTTTGAGTTTCATTGAGGAAAGAAAAAAACATATGGACTTTGCATTGGAAGTTCGTCGCGCCGCTTTATAGGTTTTAGTCGTATTTAAGTTTAATCATGTTGAAAAATAATGGAAAGAAGACAGCAATCTCGGTAGCCTGCACAGCATGCCTCTGCCTGCTGCTGCTGCTGCTCCTGGTTGCTGTGCAGCATCACCGGGTTCAGGTGAGCGAGGTAACGAGCGAACTGGACATCGGTACGCGCTCTCTTCTCCAAGACGCCACGCCGGGAGAGGAGGGGAGCGCACCGCCCGGGAGCGCACAGGATAAGAAAGGATTCTCGTCGTACTTCACCAAACTTACCCGGGGACGGAGGGAGGTGGAGAAGCCCGCACGCTCGACCGCTGACCCCCCGCCAGCTGAGAACATCAGCGCGGATGACATCTTCATCGCTGTGAAGACCACCAAGAAGTTCCACCAGTCCAGGCTGAATCTGCTTCTGGAGACGTGGATCTCCAGAAACGTGCAACAGGTGAATGAAAAGTGCAACATGAATCTCTGCCGTTTAGTGTGCATTTTCAGTTTTTTATCAAAACACTGCACATTCTGAAAGTTAAGATTTTAGATAATTATTTGTAGGCTTATATGTCATTGTTGCTGAGTCTGTGCTGCAGACGTGAACAATAAGCCAGTGTACACATGCAGGTGATGCCTGTTTGAGCGCTGTTTACAGTGCTGTATTGTTCCCCTTGTCACCAGATGACATACTGAAATGGCCACACAAGCCCTGTTAACCGTGCTGAATTTCCTCTGCTCTGTCACTTTTTATTCTCCTCTGAGTGATGTCCCTGAGAACGGAGGGAGCAGTTTCAGGACTCCCTCTTCTCCCCTTTTTCAACCCCCCCACTCTCCCCACTCTCTATTATCCCCCCTCTTTTGGGGTGTCCCTGTGAATGCCCCTGGTGCAATGGATGCTTCACAGCACCGACTCCAGCGCTGTCCCCCTTCCAGGGCTAACAAAGCGTCTTTCTGATGGGGGAAGAAAAGCTTTTCCAGCCCCTTGTCTCCCCTCTCTCCATGGGAACGTGGGAGCTGAGTCTGGGTCAAGCTTACTGGAGGGATGGGAAAACGGGGGCTTCGTTAAGGGGATGCCTGGGACAAAAGGGTGCAGCTATAGGCTGGCTTATGCTGGGAAGGAGCACGCTGAGTATGAAAATGTGTTCTTGAAAACCAAGCTCCTTTAGAGGGTGCACAATGACGAGGCTTTCGTTTTGAGGAAACAGTAGCTAGTCAAAGTGATTTTATCCTACACCTCACATGTGCTTTTGCTCAAGTCTTTATAATTTGTTTCGGCCGTTGTGGCATAAAGGTTTTCTCTTTTTTCATCTCAAGCATCAGTAAAGTTTGGGGGGGGGTGTCTGTTTGATGTCAGGGTTTCTAATAATAATAGACTGCCACAATTACTGTGTCCACATCTGTGAAAAGGAGTAATGCTTAGGTGGAGTAGACCAAACCATGCTCTGCAACAGCTGCTTAGATGGAAATAATTTCTGCTAATTGGTTGCAATTGCTGCAGTGGATGATGTTAGTTAACCCATTTGACAGAATTAACAGCAGGGCTGATAGGCAGGCAGCTGGTAGGTGGCCGCATGGACAAAAAGGACAGACTGAGCACCACAATGAAAGAGGGAGTTCCTAGAGAAGGGGTGCCAGGTGGTCAGGGGAGACAGCACAAAGGAGGGCCTTAATGCCAGCCACACGATGCTCCGAGTTCCCACCATGTACATATGGCCATCCTCTGTGATCAGATTTGATTCTCACGCTCAGCTGATGGACATCTGTGGAGTTTGCATCACTGATACAGCTTCAGACACAATGGACAAACATATTATTTCTGTATTACCAAGTCAATTATTGGGGGGCGCTTTAATTGCTCCTCTGTTGTGTTATCTGCTCAGTGTGAGATCTGGTGGTGTTTCTGTGAGAACACGGTGGGTAGATTATCTCAGTGATAGCTTTGTTGACACAATAGTGCCTGTGGCCTTCTTAATCTTTGAGCCCATTCACAGCGTAAATAACACTTTTGGAAATCCAGCGTGTTGGGATCTTGATGCAAGCGGTTACCCTCAACATCTAAAAAATGCTTTTGAAAAAGAAAGCGATTCACTAGCTGGGATTTCATGTTTAAATTTGAAATCCTAACCATCCTATTCATTCTCTCCCTTTCCTGAGCTGATCTGGAAATCTGGCACATAGGAACAGCTTTTTTTTTTTTTTCTTTTCAGAGCATAAATTTTTTGTCTAGCGTCCGGACAGCTGGCACTGACATCTTCACGGTGGTGTGCCATGCATTCCTCTCTTAAGAATATGATAATTAGCCAGCCCTCCAACAATGAGATCTTTTAGCATTTAGAAAAACAGCCCACTTGGAGCTGCAGTTCAGTTAATCAAGTGGCTTCAGTGTAAAGAAATAAAATACAAGTGGTCAGAAAGTGGATATCATTCAATAGGCTATCATGCTGTTAATCTGCAACTGTTGATTTGTGAAATCAACAAATGCATGTATTTTATGCCGTCTACTTATCTATTACTGAATCACTGCTGCACTGATTCTAATGCTCCGTTGGGATGTTTGACAAAATTATTAGTCCACACAAAAAGTGCTGAAATGGCTTTCAAAGGCCGGGACAGAAGGGGGGGGGAAGCAGTCAGGGTGGAGGTGGTTGATGGAAAGAAGGGAGCCCGGTGCCCTTCCTTCCTGTGGAGCTGGAGACAGCCAGCCAGGCACCACGTTCAGCTCAGACAGGGCCGTGCCAGACCTTCCTGTGATCAGGAGCGCTCTCCTCCTCACCCCACGCCCTCTCGCCTCTTATCTCTGCTTCGCACACGGCCATCTCCTCTCTCTCGCATTCTTTGTGTTTGAATTAGTATTCCATGAAAGTAACTGTTCTTTCAAGTTTCAGAAACAATGACGGAAGAAAAATCTTCACTGGGAGGGTTCTCTTTGGTTAACTCCTGCAGCTGTATGCAAATGCTGGCAAACGCTTTGAGAGTTTACCCAGTGGAGACCCAGCATGAAAACTCATAGCATTGTTCTATTCAAGAGGCTCTGGCTATGTATGTGGCCCTTTTTTTTTGGGGGGGGGGGGTGAGGAGGAGGAGGAGGCAGGACAGGAGGTGAAAAGGGGGTGAATGGCCACACACGGTTTTCGATTTACTAATCAGCACTGAGAATCCGCCAGCGCTCCTCCATCCACCCTCCTCCTCTCTCTGTCAGTACCCAGGCAGCTCTGGCAGCTGCCTCAGTGATTAGGCTGTCTATTGAACGAGCTTTAAAGCAAACAGCGCCAGCCTCTGATCCCTTCACCAGTGAAACTACCACTGTTCCCTAAACAAATACAGGCTCATGGCTTCAGCGTTGAGCAACATCTGCTCAGAATTTGTTCCACAAACTGCTTGAGCAGCCTCGCTTTGTGTTGGAAAAAAGTAAACCGGAGCAACTGATCGTTCCCTTAGTTCCAGTAAAGTCAGCGGCCTGCTTGTGGATGCGCATCACAAGTTGCTGTTGCTCAGCAGCAGGGTGGCGAACCTGCGGGAATGAGAGCTACACGCAAAGCGATCTGTTAGTGGGGGTTAAGGCGGCACGACCTGGCGTGTAGAGACACGTGGCGTAGATAAGATAGTGTGGTGTTCGGCAGGTGCTGCCTCACCTGAGGTGAAGAGTAAACAGACCACTGGCGGTTACAAAGCCTGGGGCTGGCCGCCTTTTCATCACCGCTATTCAGCAGCTTGCACCTGCTCAGTGTGAGTTATCATAGAGAGGCGTCTAATCTCTCCCTGCTCCTTTTAAGTGTGTTCCTGTAAGGTGTCCTTTGTTCGTCACTCCTTTTATGACTAATTGCTACATTTAACAAGCGCCCGCAAACCGGTGCTTTTAATTCTTCTAACATTTTGAGTCTGTCAGTCATACAGCTGTAAATACAAAGAGACTTTATGCCTCTGTTTTATCATATTGATGCTCGGCAGCAGGTCCAGCAGAGCGAAGGGTCTCAGCCAGGGGATGTGATACATGAATGGGTTGTGTGTGGGAGGTGGACAGTCTGCCTCCTCCTTTGTTGTTTGTCTAGGATGCTTTGGGGCGGCTGCATAGTTGCCATGGTGAGAGTAAAACGCAGGACAAAAGGCCTTTATTAGAGCAGGGGGCTGTTTAACTCAATGTGTTTTCCACTACATAAAAGCAACGCTGATTGATGCTAATCACACCAGCTGGATGTGACGGAGAGAGACTTTGAACACACTGTTGAATATGATCGTGTGACTATTTCACATGATCAGCCGTAGTAGCTGCAATTTTGCAGAGTCCCCTTATCTGTAATTTCCCTTGTTTGTTTGCAGACGCACATCTTCACAGACGGAGAAGATGATGAGCTGAAGAAAAAAATTGGTGAGTTTTATGAGGGAAGTTTTAAAGTTGGCAACAAAGACGCATTTTGTTTGATGAAGGGGCCATCTATGAGAAACCAAATCACCCTTTAAAAGCCATAAAAATTTAGCTCTGAGCTTCTTGACTCTGTGGAAGATGACACTGAAAAACACAGACGCTTCTTTGACGATGCCACGTCTTATGCTTTCAACTGTAACTCTTTATCTTTCGCTGTTGCCACAGGGAGTCATGCAATTAACACCAATTGCTCCGCGGCGCACAGCCGACAAGCTCTGTCTTGCAAGATGGCGGTGGAATATGACAAGTTCATCGAGTCGGGGAAAAAGTAGGCATCACTTTTCAAAACGCTGACTGATGCCTTAGTCTGAATGTCTTTCGGATCTAATAAGCCTTCTGTTTCTTAGGTGGTTTTGTCACGTAGATGATGACAATTACGTGAACGTTCGGGCTCTGGTGAAGCACCTGTCTCAGTACCCCCACACCCAGGACATGTACATCGGCAAACCCAGTTTGGACCGGCCCATAGAGGCCACAGAAAGGCTGGGCGACAATAAGATGGTATGTTGAAGAACTCTGTTGCTATTGCAGGGATATTTCGGTGTAAGGCGACCTGCCAGATGATAGTGTTAATAACCCTTTCTTTCTCCTTTTATAGAAACCAGTGAATTTCTGGTTCGCTACAGGAGGAGCAGGTTTCTGTGTAAGCCGAGGTCTGGCACTGAAGATGAGCCCGTGGGCCAGGTAATGTTTATTACTATACTGCACTAAGATTGCATTTGCATTTAATTACTCTCAGTATAAATGATTAGGTTCAGCACAAAGACAGTAAGGGCAAAAAAAAAAACCTGCCTCATGCATGAATACAAAAGAGATGAAATGAGTGCAGTGCAGTTCACTGGCCTGCAGTAGGTTTTTTGCACTGATCATATATCTTATTATTTTTCAGTGGCGGTCACTTCATGAACACAGCAGAGAAGATCCGCCTTCCAGATGACTGCACCATCGGCTACATCATCGAGTCGGTTCTGGGGGTCCCTCTGACCCGCAGCAACCTGTTCCACTCCCACCTGGAGAACCTGCAACAGGTGTCCAGATCTGAGCTTCACAAGCAGGTGAGAGCTTTACGAGACGTGTTTCTTGATACACGCCGCGTCCTGCAGGAAATCACAAATCAGCGTGAATGCGGTGTTCACGTGTTTGCTGTTCTTTTTCTTCCAGATCACTCTCAGTTATGGGATGTTCGAAAACAAGAGCAATATCATCAATTTAAAAGGGGCTTTTCCCGTGGAGGAGGATCCATCAAGGTGAGAAGCTGTTCTCCTTAATTGCAAGATGCATTAATTTAAGCACATTTTCAACATACATCTAAATCTCTTCTTTTCCCCGTCCTCCAGGTTCAAGTCTGTGCACTGTCTCCTGTACCCAGACACCCCATGGTGTCCCCCTCTGGTTGCCTATTAGGGCGACCGCTCCTTTCTCATCCTCGTCCCCGTCTTGCCTCGGTATCTGAAAGGCTCGTGGGGACCAGTGTTTGGTATTAGACCATGCGGCTGCTGTTTTCTTGCTGCAGCCGTGCATGGTCTTTAATAGTTTTACTGGGCTGCTGTGCGGCCCACCTCGGGACTCTTCCTTCCTTTCCGGAGCCAGAACCTCATCCTGTAATACTTGGGCAGAGGACGTTTGGCTCTCAGCAGGAAGTAGCTTTCATCGTTAAGCTTTGCAGGCAATCAGTTGAGCGTTGTGATGTATATGTTGCTTGTAAATGTATCTGCTATTCTCATAGAATGTATTGTCTTATATTCAAGCCTTTTGCCAGCTTTACATTAACTTTACATTACATTACATTAGCTTTACCTTTTTTTTTTTGCTTTTTAAAATGTAGAGCCCTTCAAGTCTATGTTTGTAGGCCTTGTTTGGGTCTTTTTTGTGCATTTCTTTTGCCTCAGATGACTCCGGACATTTGCTCTAATATGAAGACGTTGTTGTGCTTTTAAATGAACAGTATTATTTCCCCCCATAACGTGAGCTGGCAGTTGGCAGATTTCCAAATGCATCCTTTGGTGACCCAATCTGAGGTGTATCAGGACAAAGCACTTTTCTCTTTCTCATAGTTTTTTTTAAATTTTTTTCATGAACTGACCTAGTTTACGTCCTCTAACGATATACTTCAGATTTGTAACCAAACTAACACAAAAAAAATAGCCCCTCTCAAAATCTCAACTTTTACTCATTCTGATGTATTTAATAACACTCCTTGCATTAGTCACAATCAAGGAAAAGTAATGAGCGGTAGAGATTTTGATTTGGGGGTTACAGTCACCTTTGCATTGCTTTGACAAGTCTTGTTTTTTTTTTTGCTTTTTTTTTTAATATTGCACAGCTGTGTTGCAAATGAGCTGACGTTTGCTCCTCACCTCTGAAAGGTACTACAGTGGAAAATTACTGGCTTTTAGATTAATGGGTGCCATTCGAAGAAGAAAAGCAAGAGCAGTTTGAATCAGTGGCATTGAAAGGAGATCCTCGTGGGTAAACTGAGCCACAGTCTATAATATTTTGCACAAAAGACTGTTGAGCCTCTGTGTTATTGTCAATATGAATGTTCCTTATTTACACATAACATCAGCTGGTTACTGTTGAGGCTTGCGAGGTGAAAGCAACATCAGTGTTTTCTCATGGAGGCGTCTGTTTCCTCTGTGCTATTTCTCACCCATATTGGGCTACGCTATACATCTTGATTACAGTATTGTGTACTGTGCCTTTGTTTAAATAAGTAGTGATTGCCTGTGCTTAGAATGTAATTTCCCCTTTGTGGTTTACATACACTTTTAATGACCTGAATATTTTTTTTGAACTGCTTTAAACTGTGCTAAATGACTGTGGCGTTTTATTCTCCAGTATCTGGAGAGTTTGACCAGTTCATTCCCAATAACTGGCTTCTCAGGGATTATGAGCTGATCCTGGTATTAACTACCATGGGACCCACGGTGGGACCTAAAACTCTGAATAAAAGTGCATAACCACTGAGAAACTTTACATTTTTGGTAATGTTTTTATTATTGGACTGTCTTGCAAGCTTAAGATGTTACACTTAATGCTCACATTAATCCCATTTGTAATATTTGGTGCTTTATTGACACTTGAGCTTAAATCAAATATTAAATCTTGTAACAAAAGCCTTTGTCACTCGTGAACTCTGGACGACACTGCGAGATTCAGTTTGGGATGTTTTCCACAGTTGTCCTTTCTCAGGAGTAGCACACAATAAAAGAGAGCCTGTTTCAGATGACATCTCGCTGCAGGAAAGGGTTTGATTTAGGTGTGGAAACAGCCTTAGCAGAGTGTGCAGGACACTGGATTATGATGATGATGATTTTCATATTGCCACATTTGGATGCTACACAGACTTTGTACAAAGGGGCTGGCATGTTAAAGACCTATAACTGTGCTAAAAACTGGTCTATATGAGTATTTCTATTTTACTTTCAGCATGAATTGTAGCGGTTACACTAAAGATCCCCGCTACAGTGCTGAGGTTGCTTTTCATTATCCAATATTCAACAAAAATTACTATGATGAATAGTAATTAGTATGATGAATAGTCAGCAGATCTCAGTGACCTTGAAGGAACATAAGGTGTTAGGAGATGAGCAAGATATGGTGATGCCGACCCATTAAGGGACTCAAACATACAATAAAATCTCAATGAATCATGATAAGGGGTATTATAATATAATAAGGTCAAACTGTAATAAAAGCATGTATAACTCTCAGAATGAATAAAAGATAAGAAGGGCTTAACCTTAGAAAGAAGGCTTAGCTGGTAAAAACACAATTTTACACCTTTAAGTTACAATCCATTTACAGGCCAAGGTTATTTACAATGAGCTTAACATAAGGATCCAGGGGCCCCAAATCCAATCATTCTTACATCAAGCTACCAACTCAGCTTCAGGGTGAGAGGCAGGGTACAGCCTGGAGTGGTTGTCGGTCTGTCACAGGGCTAACACAGGGAGAAAGATAGCCATTCACACCTACAGCCAATTTAGAGTCACAAATTAACTTAAAAATTACACAGTCTCTGGACTGTGGGAAGAAGCCAGAGTACCCAGAGGGACCCCATACAGGCACAAGGAGAATGTGCAAACGCCACACAGGAGGGTCCCAGCAGGCCCGTGGGTTGCAATAGGAGAGGTCTTACTGTGAGGCAACAGTGCAAATGTAGCTGCACTGTGCTGCCTAATACTAAACAAAAATACACCAAATCAGGGGGGAATACAGAAAAGTGAAGGGAAACATGAAATCATACAAACTCCATAAATCCTAAACAGTAACTCAAATATAAGAAGAACTGATGCTCAAAATATTGACACGATAATCAGATTAAAACAGGAAGAACTCAACCTAACCAGAGCCAAAAAACCAAGAGCTTTAGAACAACAGCGAAACCAAACAGAAAACACTTAATGAAAACAGAGGACAAAAACTCCACAGAACCTCAGAACCCCGGAACCAAACAAACTGTTGATTATCGTGCCAGTTTAGTCTTTAACCATCATGAGACGGCTGTTACATTTGTTGGCAGCAGCTGTATTTTTCAGGGTTATTCTGCTGTAATGGCGAGACTACAAGAGTTGTCATTTAAAACAAATGCTACTTTTTTCTTTGGTGTGTTAACGTGTTCTTTTTACTGTGAAGGAAAACACCCGAAACACTTTAATTACAAAAATAGAACATTTAATATTGAAGCATCAGAATTTAAGATTTGCACGCGATCTTGTGGAGACCCTCTGCCTATAACAATGTGTTATATGAACTGTGGATAAATGAAATGCACATGAGAAGATTTTTTTCCTTGTTGAGCTTAACAGAAACCTCTGGCCTGTGGGTCACACTTTTCCCCTGAAATATATAAACTGTATATTGTACTGTATCAACACTATCAGCAGCCCATTTAGACTTTGGCTGTAAGGGACACTTTTTAAATTGTAGTGTTGCTATTTTTACTTTGTTTTTATTTTCCACCACTTTCTATGATGGATGGCCCAGTTCAGAGTCCTCCTACAAGGGGGAGGGGTGGGGGGGACAATTAATTCAGGAACTTTTTAAATTAAAAAAAATAATCTGCTTCATTTTAATTTCCACGCTGAAAAGATTAAAAATATCAATTAAAACAACAGTTTTTTTTTTTTTTTTATCTATTATTGTAAAATAAACAGTTTGCTTGAAATGAAGCACATCCCAGCTGAACTCTGGGAGACACTGAGCTGAAGCTCCATCACCAAAGCCTTGCATGGGAGACAAATTACTCACAGCAAACATCCTCACCACAAACCATAATCACAGCTTTGTCTTCCAGAGATGCATAGTGGGAAAAGCTGCAGCCTTTCATGTGTCTAAAGCTCATGTTCAAACACAGCATCAGTCCTCTCGTACATATCACCAAAGAGAGCAGCCGAGGCACTTTGATTCGTGGGCTTTTATTCTGATGGCTGCTCAGCTTCGTCGGCTTGCTAAGAGGAAGAGAGAGATCCGTCCTTTGGCAGCGCACCCATGGGAAAAAAAGAACGTGTGGCTTAAGTGTAAAACTCTTGTATTATTAAACTGTGAATCTGCAAACAGTAATTGGATCAGCAGCAGTTTGATCTTTTCCTGCTAGAAGGAAAAGTTTTTATATAAACAACAAATCATTAGAGTCTTGGTCTAATCTGTCTCTAATCTTTTTAACCTTGGAGGAAAACACAGGGCTGGTCGCAGTTTTACACGGTTTTCTCAGCGGTAAATCCTTAAAAAGTAACAACCACAGCTCAGTAAAGAAAAAAAAAAAGGTTTTGGATGTTTTTGCAAATTTGCCAAGACAGGAAGGAAAGTATCATATTTAAATACACCAATTCCTGGAGGTCACATGTCACTCAGATCAACTCTGAATAAATGACCACTATTACATACTTTTCTTTTGGTGCTTTTCCAGTGTTTCTCTTCCTTTAAAGCTTGCAGTTTCAATTATACCTGTTACCAACAAGCAACTGCAGAATAACACAGCCAGACTGAGCTTTTAAGTGTATGCTATTAGCATTTCAATTTTCACCTGGAGCTGAAGCCAAGTTTTCACCCTCACACAGGGAGACTTTGTTAAAGAAGAGAGCGCGCCAGACACAAAATGTAGCTGCAGCCAGACACTGAGAAAGTGCCCAGCACAATGATTCACTCTTCAGTAGCATTTCGCTTTGTTTTCGCAACATCTGCAATATTTAACAAGCAAATATGAATCTTTCTTGGTTGTAACAAACAAGTGAGTAATTCTTCCAGTCAAAACTGAATCAGGTCATTTGCATGTCAAACAGAGGCTTGTATAGGAAATCATGATGGAAAGTCTAGAATGACTGGTTGAAGGCAATGGAACGATTTCAAGTGTTTTGCATATGCATGATGTGGTGACAGGTGAAAGATTACTAGAGCTCAAACATCCAGCAGCAGACGTGCACCTCAGGCCGAGCACCTGCCTGCCAGCGAACTGTGGCGAAACGTTACCGGGGGCTGTTTCTGCGGCTTGTTCGCCGATAAAGGATCCAGAATCCTAAATGTTTATTGCTCTCTGTTGACAAAACATAAAAAAAAAAAAAAAAAAGCCAAAATGACTTGTGTTTGTCTCAGTTTGAATAATGGTCTAGGAGAAATGCAGACTTTCTGCCCACCCACAATTTTTTCACCCCAGGGAGAAACTAAATAGAAAAACATGGAGTCTCGACTCTCACCCATGCAATGACCCAACCGACCGAGCTGAGAGCAGTTAAGTGTTTTACGACTACTGGGAGTGCTTTTCACAGAAAGTTTTTTTTTTTGAAGGGGGGGGGGGGGGTCACGAGTCCCTCTGTTATTTAGCTGCCCATCCACGATGCCCACCCTCAGCAGATGACAGGTTGGCTAGCCTGCATCAGCTCTACCAGATATGGGGCCAAAGTCTCCTATAAATCAAAACCTCAGTATGAGGTGAAATGCTAAATGTCAAATCAAACAACCACAAAGTAATGCAATAAAAATAATGCAAAAATAATGACAAGGACAGACAATAAAAAGATGCAAAATTCCTCACAAGGCACAAAACAATGGCACACAAAACAAACGCGCCAACTCAAAGAGGCAAAGACCCAACCACAAAGACACACATAAGAACCACACAATGATGCAAAATGGGATGTGAACAAAAAGCCTTGCAAAACAACCGCTGAGAGAACGCAAGCAGTGACAAAACAAGACTTGTGACGAGCAGATGCAAAACAGCCAGAAAGACATGAAAAGAAACCACAAAGAAAAAAAAAAAGGGCTCAGGAGGCGCAAAATATCTAGAAAGAGGAATAAAAGAAAGGCAAAGCTGAGTCGAGCCTGGGGATCTTTCTTGTCTTTTTTCTTCCTTTGACATCATTAATGGTTTATTATTAATCAATGTGATAACTTTCTGAAGATCAACACTTTTAGTACACATCTGTACATTATTTCGATTTTGTTTGAAATGAAGATGTATCAGTATCTCTCAGATCTAAAGGTTTCACAGGTTTTAACGGTCGCATTGTAAAACCCCATCTTTAGTTGGAATAACAGGAAACGCTTGAATTGTTTCACTGTTAACAGTCGGCACTGCTGTCTGTTTAAAACACAAACACCCCGGTGTGCTTTTTGACACCTCCTATCAGCACTCTGAGTGGAAAATGTGAAATTTCACAACTCTGCAAAGGTACTCGATCTTCGTGTTTGACACGAAAACAAAACGGAGGCCGTAACTGTCAGTAAAATGGAAAACCCCTTGTGTGTGTGTGTGTGTGTGTGTGTGTGGAGCAGGGGGTGTTGGAGTAGATCTGGTGAAGTATGGATAGCTGCCACAGAGGGACATTCCTCAGAGTGCAGAGGATTACAGCGACTCTGACCACTCGCGCATTGTCTTCATGACTCTCCTCTGCTATATCAGTCAGTCTCCAATTAACAGCCCGCATTGTCTGCAGGATTAGGAGTGGCGGGACGAGGCCCACAGAGAGATCTCACAACAACTGGTGCAGAACTTAATCCTGCTCTGCATGTGCTCTAAAGGCCATCCAAGTTGGGAGTTTACTATAATCCAGGTATCACATATCCCGGCACTGGAAGGACTTGAACTTACTAAAGCAGCACTTGAGTGGAGGACTTGAGGAATGTGGAGGAGAAACGGCTTGAAGAGAAACTTCTTTTTCTCGGCTGAAAGACGGATCGCAGGAAGTGTTTGCTTTTCGTGTATGGTTAATCCTGTCTGATTCCCAGCAGGAATCTTTACACAGACATTTTTGCAACATTGTAATTGTTGTTTTAATTTGATTACCATCAATCTCAGGACTTTATTTACCCTTATAGTCATTATATAAACATGCTATAAGATTGTTTTCTAACTGAATTATGCTTCTGTGTCGGAAATCCCCTCTGAACCCTTCACAGGTAACCTCTCGAGAAATGTAACTACAAGTCGGGTTGACACAGCCTGCAAAGATTGTGATTACCGGGTAGGGTTCAGAGGGTTTTCCGGTTACGCACGTAGGTCCCACAAACACCCAACACAGAAGTCTAAATCAGGTCTTTGAGGCTGCCGCAGTGGATCATCTGCATTTATCTCACTCTCTCCCTAGCATCCTCTTCTATCACACCAATCTTCTCCTCTATATGTCCAAACCACTCAACCTGACTGCTATGTGTGGAGAAGATTTTGGACTTCTGTTTTTTTGGGAGTCCACATAACAGAGGACCTGACCAGAGACGCCAACACCAAGGAACTGACTAAGAAGGCCCAGCAAAGACTTTACCTCCTGAGGGTTCTCAGGAGGACTAACAGACTGCTGGTGTCCTTCTATCAATGCGCTAGAGAGAGTATTATAAAGTACTGTCTGTGTGTCTGCTTCCCCGGCTGCACGGGAGCACAAAAGAAAGCGCTGCAGGGGGTCGCAAAGGCCGCCCAGAAGACTGTCAGACTCCCCTCTCCCACTTTGGAGGAACTCTATTGTTCCCGCTGCCTCACAAAAGCAAACAAAATACTGAGAGACAATTCACATCCGGGCCACTGTCTATTTGAATTACTGTCATCAGGCAGATGATACATGACTCTTAAAGCTGTTTTTATCATACTGCCATCACCACATTAAAAGCTGCCAATATATTATGTGATAAGTATTATTCATTAATTAATATTAGTTTTGATTATTTATATTATTTTGTGGCTGTTGTTGATTGTTTTTATGCCCGAGCACCAAAGGACTGCACTTTGATGTCACTGTGTAAATAATTTTATGCCGTGACAATAAAGATATTCTATTCTGTACTCATTCCCAATCCTGTCCATTCCCCTACTCCATTTCTCTTTCTATTATGAGCTGCATATTTGAGTTGGCAAAGATTTTTCACCGGTTGACCTTCCTGATGCAACCCTCTCCATTTATCTGGGCTTGGGGCCGACACTGGGAGTTCACTGGCTTGTGTCTCTCTGGCTGTTTGTGCTGCATTTAGTTCCTGATCCTTTACAGAAGGAGCTAAAGTGTTTGACAACAGTAACCAGTGTTACACTTGATAAAAGCTAGAGGGAGAGGTTTAATTGTAACATTAATGATTGCAAAAAATATGGATTTTCATGTTATTTTTGTGACAGACAGCGGTGACATTTTGTACTTCATATGCATGAATAGTTATATTGAGGAATTAAAGTGAGCAAATTCTCCAAGTTACTCTTCTGGTTATTTGGAGAAAAAGGTCAAACTCACATTTTCAGAAATGTTACAATAGTAGCACTGTTAGAGCAACGGACTTTAATACCGTTAAAAATGAAAAATAACGAGGCTAAAACCTATAAAAATGAGTCTTTCCACTGTTTATTCCCCCTCACTTAGTACGTGCCTTGGGCAACGCAGAACAAACAGAATATGACAGCAACCCAAAACAACAAAGACTGCATCAATGTAATGATGTTTTGGAATTGTTCAACGGAGCGTAAATGGGTTTGAAAAGTCATTTTCTCATTCAACTGTGCAGACAATCAGGATACGTCAACTTTACAGACATGCCTAAAATAATGACAGCTAAAAAGATGCTGGATGTACAGCCTCAATTCCCAAAACGTTGGGATGCTTTGTAAAACGTAAATGCAATGATTTGCACATAGCATAACCCCACATTTCATTCACAACGGAACACAGAAAACACATCAAATGTTTAGAGCGCAGCATCCCCTCGTCTTTTAACAAGTCTGTAAACATGTGGGAACTGAAACCTATACCTTCAGCACTGACGTGCATGCTACCAGTTCTATAGGCACTAACGCACCTCTGCGCCATCACAGATGCAGCCTTTTGAACTGAGTCCTGATAACAGGCCTGATGGTCCATCTCCACTTTAGTCTGGAGGATGAGGTGTCTGCATTTTCCAAAAAAAAAGAGTTTCAGTAAGTCAGTGTTAAAATAACATGACATTTCTAGTAATGGTCCATTTCAGGGCTGCAGGGAGGCTGGAGCCTGTCCCAGCTGCAACAGCGTGAAAGGCAGAGTACGCTCTGGAGAGGTCTTGAGTCTATCACAGGGCAAAGGTGATTTAAGCTGGGGTTTTATTATTTGTTACAGTCATATAAATGCATTATTTGAAGGTCATTTACATCAAAAGTAAAATAGGTTTTGCATACAAATGCAAATCAGAGTGAAAATGGTGGTGCATGACCTCCAGCACTGATAACTCATCTCTACATAACAATACAGCATTCTGGTACCCGCCTCTAAAAGATATCTTTGGTCTGATATGTGCCAGACTTTTATGTGGGGGGGCAGGTCGCACACTACTCTCATCAAGCAATCAAAGGTTTAACACTGTCTGAGTGCAAAAGCCGTGACTCTCCTCATTTAGATGGTGTTTTTGAATGTTTGTTGTAACCTTGGTAATAAGAAAACTTTAATGTCCTAGCTGTGAGATGAGATCATGTGGTTAAATGTCTTATGTGGGTTTTTTTTTTTTTTTAAGTTGGTGGTGAACCGCTGGATCATGAAAAATTCTTCACACAGAAGAACAGGAAGGAAACAAGAGCAGCTTTGAGAAATCCACGAAGCATCTCAGCAAGCAGGGCTTAGAAAAAAAAAAAAGGTGAGGACGTGGATAAATGGACAGCTCCGTAAATCCTTCATTGGGTACGTGCTCCCTCTGACTGCTTGGGGTGATGCGCACAAAGGAGGAGGTGAGGTGTGAATGATGTGAGCGCTGATTCTCAGGACGCAGCACCTTCCCCTGGAGCTCTGCCACAAAAGAGACAAGCCGGGCGCCTGGTTTCCTCAATTCCCCCCTGAGCAGCAAAGCAGAAACAGGACACGGAGACGCTCACGTGTTCGTTCTGCCTCAACTCTACTGTGATGACAAGATGAATACGCTGAGAAATGAGAGGTAAAAGTGTGAGAACTACTCATATGTTTTCCATTTATGACACTAACAGCATCCATCCATCCATCTTCTTCTGCTTATCCAGTTCAGGATGCTGAGGGGGGCTGGACCCTATCCCAGCTGCCAGAGGGTGAGAGGCAGGGTACACCCTGGACAGGTCGTCAGTCTGTTGCAAGGCTAACACAGAGACATAGACAACCATTCACACCTATAGGCAATTTAGAATCACCAATTAAACTAACCCCACTAAGTGAACGTCTTATAAGTACACTCTTACTGCTTCCACAGAAATTAGGAGGGTAAGTAACAGCCATCTGCTTGATTAACTGATCATCAGCAAGTGTGAGCAGCTCTATAAAAGCAGATGTTTTGGCAGCCTGCTGGTCTGGGGCTTTCAGGTGTGTGTTAACACAAAGCCAAGGAAGGATGACATCAGCAATGATCTTAGAGAAGCAATTATTGCTGCCCATCAATCTGGGAAGGGTTATAAGGCCATTTTCAAACAATCTGAAGGCCATCATTCTGCAGAGAGAACGTTTATTCACAAGTGGAAAATTGCTGCCCAGAGCTGCCCATAAACGAATGCCCGCAAACCTCAATGAACTGAAGCAATGTTGTAAAGAGTGAACCAAAACTTGGTGAGGACCAGATGATTTTTAAAAAATTATGTCCTGAGATGTAAAACCTTAGAACTGAAAGAGGGTGCACTTTCTTTTTCATATGGTGGAGTATTTAAGAGGGTGAATCAGTCACAGTCGACTAGAGTCAACCAGACTCTAAATGGAAGTAACTTTTTGTGTGTAACTGCTGAATGTCTAAATATTATCAATATCAGGATCATATCAGCTTCACAGGCCAAATAGAAACTCAATGCAGCCAGAAAGCCCCCCCCCCCCAGCCCCCAAATAAAATCGAAATAATTATGACATAGTTTGGAAAATACCCGTCGGTAAAGAATTCATTTTCTGTTTTTTACTAAAACTTATCCTCTTGATTTTTTTTTTACGCCCCACTGCTGTTGTTTGATATCAGAACTGCATCAGGATGAACCAGAAAGATCTCGATCAGAGGGCACGGGGGCAGTGTCAGCCCTGAGATTTTAGGCTGATTAAACCGGCGCGCTCTTAAACGGTGGTCTTAATTGCCTTGTGAGGTTTAACTCCTTCGTGTGTCTCCTGGACGTCAGTCATGCAGCTGCTTGGCACTGAGAAGGCAGAGAAGAAGGAGAGCCATGGTCTGACCATCTGGCAGAGATCCCAACCAGACTCAGGAAGTGCCTGTTGGGGGGTGGGGGGAAGAGGGGTTTGGGGGGGGGGGGGGGCGGGGG
>JAVDPK010001242.1:2236778-2250416 GCA_034780415.1 Cichlasoma orientale | reverse complement strand
CAGAGGGGGCAGGCTCTCCCTTCCCACCCCCTCCCGCCTCCATCCCCTTCTCCATTCAGCTCCTCACCTCAAAGCATTAGTTATGCATTCCTCCAGTCCAGCAACAAGCAGTGTAATTCAATTTCCTCAACAGTGAGACCGTGTGAAATTTCAATTGCATCTCTGTGTTAGACGGGCTGTGAAAACCTCCCTGCCTCCGTCATGCTTTGTTTGTTTACTGCTTTGATTAGTTACAGCCCGCACAAACAACAGCAGGAGCCCGGGAGATGATGTAATCTGGACATTCAGCATTCGGGGACTGTACGAGCACAAGTGTGCAAAAACTGTGAATCTGGATATTTCAGTTGCCTTTCAGTAGGGTAAACTCCGAAAACATATTTCTGATGGACAAATGTGAAAGAATTTAACTAAAAATGGTTTCAAGATAAAAAAAAAAAAAATTAGGGCATTTTTAAAATACAGAAGCCTGCTGGCCATCAACTGACAGCAGCTGGTTGGCGGCATGAAGGAAGTTGACAAAACCAGACTGGTGGCCCAGTGTTGACACTGACCTCTCGAACGCTGTCTGCCCAAAGGGGTCACAGGCACAAGGCAGCCTTTTCTCGTCAGCTCGCACTGAGCTACGTCCAGTCTGTGGCATGTTACTGCATGGTAACATGATATGTAAATATCTTGAAATATCCCTGGAAAGTCAAATGGATAATTTTGGAAAGAAACTGAAGCAAATGTTCGACTCATTACTTTGTACACTGGGCTGTTTCTGCATGTCGGTTGGATGTTTTTTTTTTTGGTCACTTTCAACAGCGCAGACATACCGTCCTCATCCAGTAGTGATGGAGACACATTATCAGTCATTTGGAGTCATTTTAGCATCAATCATAAAGATCTGTAAAGCATTTCTGCTCTTTGAGCTGCTAAACGCTTCACCAAGTTCACCAGAAACTTGTGTTTTTAGAGCTTTTTTCTGACGACAGCAGCCCCTGGCAGCTGAAAATGAAAGTATCACCTTAGCATTTTTTTTTTCCGAGAAGCTTAACTGTTTTTAATATTCAAGTGCCACTACTCATATCCCGTTTTGTTTTGCTGTATGTGTTTACTAGAAATGTGACCATGTATTTCAGGATATCACGTGGTCGTTAATTGTAACCAGCTAGCGTTAAAATAGATTTCCCATGCCAGAGTATGATCAAGAGTAAAATCATAACTTGTTACCAGGAAACTATCTCCCACACCATTACACCACCACCAGCAGCAGCAGCCTGAACTGTTGATACAGGCCAGGATGGATCCACGCTTTCATGATGTTTATCAAATTTTGACCCCACCATCCGAATGTCACAGCAGAAATCGAGACCACGCAAAATTGTTTCCAGTCCTTTATTGTTCAACTTTGGTGAGCTTGTGCAAACTGTAGCCTCAATTTCCTGCTCTTAGCTTTCAGTAGTGGTACCTGATGTGCCCTTCTGCTGCTGTAGCCCATCTGCTTCAAGATCATGTGTGTTGTGCATTCAGAGACGGGCTGATTAAACATTTGTTACTTAGAAGCTGAACAGGTGTACCTAACAAAGTGACCACTAAGCATATGTACATTTAGATTTTGTTGATCCACCAATAAAGGCCTGTTTTCTGTCATCCATCTGTGAACAACGCAAAAAAAGGGAAGGTACTGATAGAAAAAAAAAAAGCAGCAGCGCTTTTGTGGTGAATGAGTGTAACTATAGTGACGTTTTGCTGCTACCTAGTGTCTGATCCCGGCCTGGACGTCAGGAGGAATCTTAAATCTCAACAGCTCGAAGAAGTCCAGTGATTTACTACATTTAAGGTTTCTTTAATTTTGAAACACAGCATTCAAGCTCAAGATGACCGAAGTTCACATGGACATGCTGTGTGTGTGTGTGTGTGTGCGTATAAATAAAAAAAGGTTAGATCTACAGTGATTTTTTTCCCCACGAAAAAATTTAATGAAAAATTTAAATCTATTTACCATATTCACATGAAGTAACACATTGTACTTCTACAAATCTAAACTGAAAAACAAAATAAAACTAGCACACTCAATAGAAAAATGCTTAAAAATGAAACAAGGTTTTAAAGAAATTAAAATGTCAATCATCATTTTATAATAGTTTATAATCAGTATAATAGCATTGCATTACAAACAACAAAGAATATGACTACTATCCAAAAAAGAAAACTGCATCAGTGTAATGTTTAACAGAATATAGGTGGTTTGAAAGAGTCAGGCTCATTTTCTCAACAGGCCTTAAGTAGAGACATTTTAAAAAAAAAAATTGAAAGTTGTGCTTAACTTGTTGGCACAGTCTCAACATCACCTCTTGCACTGGTCACAAAGCACATCTAAGAGAAGCGAGCTGAGGCAGCAGAAGTACAAACATCTCACTGCACATTTCAAAGTTTGTCATGCTTCAACAGGAAGAGGAGAGAATTCCCAGATCGCACAGAGAGCAGAGTTGTTGCAATTCCTTCACAGCATCCATTCACCCTTTACTCTGATTATAAATGCTAAAACACATTTGTGAGACACTGCATTGCCAATGCACGGAGTTTCTCTCGAGATGTGCATATTTTCTCTTTACACAAATTTGGACTAAGAGGGGACGTCACCAGGAGGATGAAGCCGTTTCATTTTGTAGAGCAGAACATCGCCAGACAAGAATGCGTGCGTACAATTCCCAGTTCTGCTGAGGGATTTATTTAACAGGAACATGGAGAGCAGTGAGTTGAAGACTGGGTAATGCAAATTATGCTGTGTGTAGAAAAATCTCTCACACACACTCCTCTGCTTCACCATTTCTGTGTATATATATTTTTTAAAAAAGTGTCTGCTTCCAGTAGTATATTAAAAATATTATTTGTAGAACTCACAAGTTTTCATTATTCATTTCATCATCTCGCTGAGAAACTGCTGCTTTTCCACAACGCAGTTCATTTTTGTCCACATCAAATCATGAGCCACAATCACAGCTTCACAAGGTTACAGTTCTGGCTGTGTAACAAAGGCTCAATATGCCATCTAAAAAAAAAAGAAAAAAAAGAAATGCCACAGGAAATAACAGAGTCCCAAAAAGAACGGGGATAAAAAAAAGAAAAAAAAAAGTTCTCTTTCAGACAACTGTAAGACGTGCAATACTGCAGGAAAACTGCTTCCAGAAATCAGATTTAAGACAAAAATGCAACAGCATGCCAATGTCAGAGTAATCCAAGTGTGTGGTGCACGTGTCATATACAACAAACAACAATAACTTACACTATTAAGTTCCACAAGCTGAAAGGAGTGCTGAGGAACAGAGAAAACATCCCCCCCCCGGTAAAAGTAATCTATACTACGGCAGACAGTTTCATCTTCACTGGGTATGTTAGGCGAGAGGTTCTCTCTCTGCTTCAGGTGAGACTTTAAAAAAAAAAAAGTGGATTTCTCATGTTTGTATGAATGTGCAAGGCATTTCTCTGCGAGTATGGTACAGTACTTTACAAAACAAACCAGTAGTAATCAACGTTAGTCAATGAGCACTTCCAGAGTCCTTGACACAGCAATGCGTGTTAGATGTGACAGGTACATGTCATGGTGCATTCATGTGTAAGGACAAAAAAAAAATAAAATAAATCAAAGTCAGTCCAGGCACCATCATGTCAGAGTTAATTCCCAGCACCAAAGATGATTCGTGCAGTAGTAAACATGAGCCGAGGAGACGTAGAAGTTTGTGTACTCCCAGCTCATGAGATGAGATTTGATGGATGTCCCGAAGCTCTGCTTCAACAAGCCAGCGAAAGCACATTTGGTTTCATATTTTAGGTCAAGTCAGGCAGTGAGAAGCAAAAGACTGAAAGAAAATATATTTATGAGGGGAAAAAAAAGAAGAAGACTGATGAGTGGCTTTTCTGAATGACTTCAGAGACGTCAGTGCTGCAGACCGGATGAGTCCAGTGGTGTCTAATGCGCTGGAGTGCTGTTGGGATCTGGTCGGCTGTTGGGATCTGGTCGGCTGTTGGCGAGGTACTTTGCCCGCATGCTGGAGGTGTACTGTGAAAAGAAAAAGGAGATGATCTATAAAGACAATATGCATGATGATTTCACATTAAAAGAAAAAAATCCAGATGGTATACACAGGGTAGACTCACTCATCAAAAAACTTTAACAACAGATTTTATGTAGGATTTTCTCATTATTATCTAATCAAAATGAAGAGACAGGATTTTACTCTTAGAAAAAAAAATTGGTTCAATTCTGGCAGAAAAACAAACAAAAACAAAAAAAACAAAAACCAAACATGGTAAACAGCAGAGGACCATGAAGATATACAGGTGCAAAAAGTGGAGCTGAATTCATTCAACAGATCAGAGAAAATCCTACCGAGATTACCTCTCACACAAGTTACTCCAGAGAGCTGAAATCTAAAGGGATATTCCGTGATTCAAACACAGAAACAGCTACAGAGCACAGAGAGAGTACAAAGAGCTGGATACACGTAAACCAGTTGTAGTTTTAAATAATTTTGTCACTTTTATGTGGTGACACTTTGTGCACGCTGGCAGGGCATTCATATACATTTAGGATGCAGCCATGCATTCTTTGAATACAGGTGATGCAAGCACATAAAGGCTGCATTTCACACTCCTGTGGAAATGCTTTTTTCATATGCTGCCCTCAGAGCCATCCAGACAACCTGTTTGAAGATATGAACGCTGAATATTTGCAACAATATGGGCTAAAACATCAACACTTACCTTGCACGTAAAAGAAAAATATGCATCATTAGAAGGGCTTTAACCATAGACTGCATACATAAAGAATGCAGAGTTAAGGCACTTCGTTGAGGCGCCCTATATTTTTCTTGCTAGCTTGTTACTATATTTCAAGGATGGAAAAACTAGTATTTTGGGTTGTTACATGATGCATTTCTTCTTGTTGCAAGAATTCAGGGAGCTTGATAATTTCAAAAGAAAGCTATAAAAGGGTTCCTGCTGGCTTCAGTTTACTACTCCTCTTTGTCATCCACACTGTTGTGAATACCAAATATCCCATTAGTGCTAGAGACGGAATAACTTCCACATTTCCAGAGACTTTCCACAAACCTATTTTTATATACTTTGTAACCACTGTAGTGATAATGACCGTGCTTGAGTGTGTAAAGAAATAGCTGATGAATTTGTGTCTGCCACCAAATGCAGTGAAGAAATTATCAGAAAATAATAAGGTAACACAAAAGTCAGTACCATTAAGTGGCATTTCCCTGCTTTACACGGCCTTAAAATGTCTACTAGTAACTCTCATGAGATCACCCTCAAACCCAAGAATCAAGACAAAGCACATCCACATGATCAGTGAAACGGTTTAACACACTTTTAATTTAATGCTGACTATCACTGAGTCATAGGTCACGGTGAGCCTCAGGGCAGAGTTACAGCTTCCTCCCAATACATCTGTGTTGCAGGGGGTAGGTGGACATGCAGCCCAGGGCCACAGGAAACAAACATCAGGTGAGACACCAGGTAGGACATTTAGCAAGATTCAGGAGAGAGGGGAATGAAGGTAAGGGGTCCGTCAGACCTGGCCCTAAATAAAGGGTGAGTAGAGCTGGGAGTTTGGGAAGTGATATAGGAGAGGAACAGGCCAGCAGGTGGAGGAGGCAGGCATGTTTAGTACCTGTTAGCATAGCAGATGAGGTTACCAAAACGATCTTGAACTCTCCGAAGGCTTTAACTGCCAGCAGTGACCGCTGTTACTGTCCGCAGCAGTCAAATACAACTGTATGGATCCACAGAAACAAAAAAAACGACAAGAAGAGAGTATAGAGAAGATACACAAAGCAGTGTCAAGGCCCAGACAGACACAGACACTGGGGAGAGCAGGAGATCTGGTGATGGTTCAGGCCAGGTGAAGGCAGAAGGGAAAGACTAAAGTTGCTTCGTGGTACAAACTAACACCAGTTCAGTAACTCGTCACTTAGAAAGAAATGAAAGAATCCTGCACACGGTCCATCAGATGACTAACGTTTATACAGACAAGGATCACAACACGTACACAGGCTGCATAATGTTGTTTGTGTTATGCCTTTAGTTTATATGAACATCTGATTACTAATACACTGAACACAAGTTATGGACAGTATGCAGGATTTCCCCCCCTTTCTATAACTGTTATTAAGTGACACACAGATGACAGCATGGCACTTCATTAGGGCTGGCAGCTTTTCTTTTGAGGGTTGTGAAGAGCTGACACTGTGCAAGAGGCAGGCTTAGAGGCAGAGAACCATTCATGCACACACCCACACCTGTGGGAAATTTAGAGTCCCAAATTAACCCGCCTTTTGTGTTTTTGTGGGAGAAAGCTGGAGCTTCAAGAAAGAGAAAGCAAGAGTTTTGCCCCGACTGCCCTTAACAAGATCAAGTACAGCACAGAAATACTAAAACTGGCAGAGACTGATTAAGGGTAAGAAAAGTGGATGCTCAGAAAAAAAAACAATCAAAAATGTTGCTCTAGATGAGGAAATAGCTCTCCAAATACTGGTCCCACATGAGCTTTTCTTATTTGGCACAGCAGCGGTCACAGCATAAAGTTTCTGAGAATCTTTTGAGGAACTCGGAACTAAATTTGCTGGTTTCTGGTGATTTTACCGGGGCTTTCCACCACCGACACAGAAACCACAGCTTCTTCACATATTCACAAAACAAGGAAGCGCTGGGGGCTTTTACGTGGTAATATATATGATTAGACATTTCTTATAACAAGATATTTTTATTAGTTGTTTGTTCGAGCATATTTTAAAAAAAGATTGAGAAAAATGCGTGCAGACAACCTAAGGGCATTAGCCGAAAGAGAGAAGAACCTGCGGTTAACAGAGGTAGGGGGTGGTAATGAGGAAGCAAAATGAGTTAAATAGAGACAGCGAACAACCTCTTGATGGTTTCATGGCGGTAACGCTGTTAACTTGAGATAAACAACCAAACAGCCAGTACGTCATGTGCTGTGGAGACAGATGTCCTCAAGCTCTCTGTCTCATTCCACCTTTTTATGTCCCCTTATCATTCATTGCCTAATTCAACATGTTTCTTAAGATAATGCAAACAGGTTCTAGTTTAGTTCTTGAGTTCTTTTTCTCTGGTTCTAAAGATGCTGAATATTTTAAGTAGTTGTTCCAACAGGGAATGCGACACTTACCGAAGGGGGAGGAGACTCTCGTCCTATCAGAGGAGTGTTTTCACAACGAGAATTAGGGAAGTTGGCATTCTGAGCCCTGAAGGGAAAACACACACAGATCAAAACACAATGGCCACACAACTACAGTGTCAGTCCCCACATGCAGATGTGTAGATATGAAACCGAATACCATGTGCATGAATCTTTCCAAGTCAATTATCAAGGCTTTGCTAAGCTGAGGAAGAAACTCAGCATCCCCAAGTTTCACTAAAACTACGCATTAATCAGGAAACAGAGAACTTTGGATTTCGCAGGCATCACAGCTGGAGAACAACAGCTGCATCTGCTGCACACAACACGACTTGCTATAGCGGGGGAGCTTCCCTCTGGGGACAGATAAATTTACTCCTGACCACATGAGCGATCCAATGTCAGCCTCGCTGTGCAAAATCTGGGATGTGTTGTAGAAATATATTATGCACCACTCCTTTCACATGGGTTTCCGTTTAAATTCACACAGAAAAAACTGCACCACTAATGTCTTACATGTATTCTGTGACAGGCGCATTGCTGACAGTGTGGGCTGCAGCAGGGATGGAGGTCTCGCTACCGTAGCTGCTACCGCAGCTGTACAGGCTGGGCATGTGGACCCGGTACAGGTTATCTTGGTTCTGCCTTCCTCCATGGCTCAGAGACTCGTCCTCACTGTCCTCCTCGCTCCTGCAAACACCACACAGCAATATAAATCCACCACCAGAGGGACCCCCAGTCCCATCTCACTGATAACAAAAGAGCATAAAAACACCACGTGGTCACGTTTTTCATTTAGTCTGAGTCACATTCTGATTCAATTTCATCTCTGCTTCAGGGGGAGAAAAGTCTCTGCTGTTTGGAGCACAGAAGATGACTCAATTAATTGGTCCTGCTTCTATAGAAGGGCCCTACTTTTGCATGTGATTTTTAACAGTCCTCCCCCCCAAAAAAAGTAGCAGGTTAGTTGTGCAAGAACAATGTGATTCTATTGCTTCTTTTCAAATCAAAGCTCAGTAACACATGGGATAACAATAATAGATTAAAGATGGTCTGACAAAACAGAGCAACAATTACACTGGCAACATGGAGCCTGTCTCCCTCTAGTGTTTGTGGCACCCACAGGCTGCTTTCATGCATTTTTAATCCATGACCTCATGGAATCTCATTCAGAGCACTTCACAATGCAATCATTTGAATCTACATATCGGGAAGAGTGTGTTAATAACCTACTGACAACACTAATTCACTGGAAATGCCAACCTTGCATATTCAAAATAAATCTTGATAATGACCTGCCATCTCAAGCTGTAAAGTAATTAGCTTAAATGCATTATTAGAGCAATAAAACAGAACAAGCTTAGCAGGGGCAACTGAGAAAAACAGATTGGTAGCATGTAATCCTTTGCTTTATAACAGGAAGCTCCAGCTGAGATCAAACCTATGAACATGCCCCCCCAATGGCAAGTTAATTATGTGGCGCAGCTGAGCTGTCAGTTGAGCCTGGGTCACAACATTCCTGATAGCAAACCATATCTGCTGCTAATAAGACAAAGAAATCAGAATGACTTCACCCTTCTGCAAAAAATCTAAAATAAACACACAACCTTATGCAGTGAGCTAGCACATTAAGGGGGGGGGGGTTAAACAGGAAGTAATCTATTTGAGGATGCAGCTAGAGCTTTCTGGACCTGTCCCAGCGGTAAACACAACCAGCCTTTGAAGCGCAGACAAACACAACTTACAGAAAAATAATCACGTTTCTCTGCCTGCCGTTTCACTTCATCCCCACACCATGTAACAAAATAAGTGGGTAAGAAAAACATGCTACAAAATAATTAATAATTAATTTATGGGTGTTCCCTCTTAAATTATTTCTCACTGTATGTACGGTCCTGAATATAAACTCAGCTTAAAAGCTTTTGCACCACTTTCCAAGGTGTTTCTGAGGAGGAGGGTGCAAACCGCATGAGGACAGCAGAAGTCATACCGTTTGCCACGCCAGGTGTGCGGCACACTGCACACAATCGAGCTGAACATGAGAGCGGTGACGAAGGAGAAGAGCACGAGGTAGATGAGACCCTCCAGTCCATCGTAACAAAGTCCTGTCATTGCCTGGACGTAGTCCTGCAAAAAGCACAGGTGCTAATTTTATTTTTTTTGGAAGATATAAACAGATTCAAACATAAGGGGAAGTGAGCAAAATGGAAGAGAAGAAGTTGAAAAGGGGCTTTTAAAATGCATCTGCTTTGACTTCTTATTTAAAGTAGGTCAAACAAATGAGATCACAGTTGGCAAACTAGAGGAGAAGCAGAGTAGGTTTTCCTTGCCCTGAAAAGAAACACTTTTCAACATGACTGAAAAATGTCATCTATATGCTCTGCAACAAAAATATTTATATTCTACTAACGTTTCTCTCTTTACATAAAATGATTGTGTGTGTTGATAGCCAAGGAAATCTTTGCGAGAGAAGGCAGAGCAGAAAGCAACAAGAAAGTGCTACACTTGCACATGTGCACTTGGAATTTGGAAGCCACTGAGGGACAATCTTCCAAAACGCAGATATAGCCAAGTACTTGTCATTCAGCCAGCTTCATAAATGGTACACAGCCAGCATCAGTTGGACAAGAACTTGCATACAGGACAGGAAATGTTATTTATGATGGCAGGTGTAGTCAACTGCACAGGCATAAAAGACAGGCTGCTTTATACAACTAAGCTGCACTACAAAGATGTCAGAACAAATCAAGTCCACGGGCCCTTTTTCAATCAGAGACTGAGCAACCCCACATTTAAAAGTTTGTAAGTCTTCTGCTCACCATGTGCAGGCTGCGACAGTCCACCAATGCAGTGAGCTGATGTAGGCTGATCTCTGTGGTGTTCAGTATTCCCTGGATCTCTTCCAAAGTTCCCTGCAAATTAGCAAAGGGAAACTCAAAATGTACACTGTTGAAAAATGTCACAACCTGAAAACTATAACCAAACCAACAAAACAAAAAACAAAAAACAAAAACTGGAATGAAGTAAACAAAAAAAAAAAAGAAAGAAAATCTTTACAAATCTGATTGTCTACATGAAAGAAAAAAAAAAAACCTTCACAGCAAGTTTGTCTGGTAATAGTTTAAACACTCAAGAATGTGAATAGCTAAAAAAAAGAAAGAAAGCAAAACAAAAGTAAACCACATTTTTATGTGTTAATTAATTCACTATTGTTTATTCAACGCACATTTATCAGGGATTCGTCTCACTTCAATATACAGCAGTACCAAAGGACCCAGAGCTGAAAAAGCAGATTTTAATGATGATACATTTCAATGGACGGCCCCTTTTTCCTCTAGTCCCTTTTTAGCTCTGGCAGAAAATGCTTCTGATTGCCTGATATATATAAAAAAAAAAAAGTTTCCACCACCTCAGCAAATTTCTGTCTGTGGGTATGTGAAGTGAAATATGCCTCCCTCTGTTTCCAAAGTCAGCTCTCATTTATGCCTCTGTCAACACAGAGTAAGGACCAGCAGTGGACAATAGCACAGAGTTGTATTGACAAGGGCCAGTGAAAGCCTAATGCACATAATGCAGGTCCCAGGTGGGCTGTCAGCAGCCCTTTATGTGGACAGGTGCGCTTCACTTCTCTGTAGACCACTCAGGTCCCATTCACCGGCATGTTGTGTCATCATAAACAGAGATACTCTAATGTGGCACTACAAGTAAAGAGTACACTGCTGGGGCTGGAAACGTACCTTGGTTTGTTTATACTCTCTGGTGGCAGATCGCAGCAGTTCAGAGACATCATCCTGCATTTCCACTAATGCTTTGTGGCTCCCAGAAAGCCTCTGAAAAAAGAATGAATACTGTAGCAGCCCAGCATATTTCAAAAGTATTTCCATTTTTTTTTTTTTAAATCAGTGCCAGAGGCTTTTAGTAGCTGTCTCCTTTTGTAGTCAAGCTGACGTCTTGTGAATCACACTGAGTTTATAGGGCTTCAAGGCTTATATAATGTATATATAGTGCTTGGTTTTCTATACACAAGGACTAACAATAGATGCCTGAGCTTCAGCACCACTCAAAACTTCCTAATTTATTCATGTGGCTTGAGAGATAAAATGTAGGGACTCTTAAAGAAAACCACAGTCTCCCAGTAAGAGTAACATTCTCCTGCTATACAACATCTCTTATGTCTGACAAACAGCCTTAAGCAGGCACACGCTATCGCCATGGACATACAGGAAGAGCTGCTCTGCATCCGCTTTCCTGCTGGCATAATGAAAAGTATTGTACTACTGCATACAAAAAAAATCTTGCTTTGAGGCAGTGGGAGTGGCCCATGGTGCCTACTTGCATTCTTGCTAATAACAAGGTCGTACATCATGTGGTAAATATGCCTGCTGAGATTTTAGTATTATGAGCCTTAAACGGTTTGTTTTGACATGCTAAAAACTCAATCATGCACAAAGACAAATGTTATAATGCATGCAGCAAACCTGCTGGAAGGGGTTGGTTTGTTCCACACTGCAACTAAGATAATACTGCAGGATTTCTGTAACAAAGAAGAAACAGATAAGAATGTGTTAGCCAAGCCACAAAAAGTCACAAATAGGGGTGCAACTTATTTTCATTATGACATCATCTAATTTCATTTAAATTCATTGCCTAGTGTGTGAACTTTTCTAATTTGATTTGATATGACAAATGCAGTAGGCTTCTTTCAGTTGCTCCTTTATTCACGATGGGTTGCCACAGTGGATGGAGCCACAGATTTGATTTGGCAGATTTTTAAAGCAGATGCTTTTCCTGACATAAACTTCCCAGGGATTTCTGTCTCCTCCCGATTTCAAACTAGTGATTCAATTCGATTCAATTTTATTTATATAGAGCCAAAACATAACAGTTGCCTCAAGATGCTTTATATTGTAAGGTAAAAACCTAAAATAATATAGAGAAAGAGAGAAGTCATCATGGAAGAAATATGCTCTCTCTTTCTAGTCCATGTCAGTACTCCTGCTGCAGCATTTTGGATCAGCTGAAGGCTTTTCAGGGAGCTTTTAGGACCTGATAGTAAGTCCAGCCTAGAAGTAATAAATGCATGAACTAGTTTTTCAGCATCACCCCGAGAGAAGATGTTTCTAAGGTTTGTAGAGCCAGAGTACAATAACTTCAGTTTTATCTAAATTTAAATGCAGGAAGTTGGAGGTCATCCAGGCCAAGACACTCCGACAGTGTGTGTAATCTGGCTTCATTGATTAGATAAAGCTGGATATCATCTACATAGCAATGAAAATGTATGCAATGCCAATGCTTTCTAATAACGCTGCCTAAGGAAAGCATGTATAGTAAGAAGATCATTTGCAACCTCCACTAATGCTGTTTCTGTACTGTGATGAATTCTGAATCCTGACTGAAACTCTTCAAATAAACCATTCCCCTGCAGATGATCAATTAGCTGTTTTACAACTACTCTTTCAAGAATATTTGAGATAAAACAGCTGGTTGTGAGAGTGGCCTATAATTAGCTAACAGCTGGGCCAAGTGATGGTTTTTTAAGTAACAGTTTCATTACTACCACCTTAAAGGCATGTGGTACATAGCCCATTAATAAAAATAGATTGATCAAAATTAAGATCAAAGCATTAATTAATGGTAGGACTTCAGATCAATTGGAGAGAATCTAAATACAGGTTATCTGCTTTAAGCTGTGTGTTTGTGAGTTACACCAGGGAGTCCAGCACTTCTGATTTGAGGCTCTTTTTTAGAGGAGCCACAGTATCCAGAGTCATAAGCAATGAGGATGCAACACTATTAACGAGACAATCGACCTGTGTGGGAGTAGAGTTACCCTGCACTGTGTTGGCACATGGCACTGAGGATAACCGTGGAGGAATTATATCCTTAAACTTAAGTTACAGTAGTTTTAGAAAGACATCTCTCATGAAATTTATTCCCCACTGCGACGTAATTATTGTAAATTTAATGGTGATCTTTTGTGTGTTAGATGAATTTACTAACCATTTGAGCCAATTGATAAATGACTAAAGGAAATCCTGGCTTTCATTGGGTGAGACAAATAAACTGTTAAGCAGTTCCAAAAAAAAAACATAAAATAAAATCACTGTCAAATAAGTGATTAATCAATTATTAATAATTTAAATAATAAAAAAGAATACACAACTAACAGCTAAATGAAAGCTACATCACTGTCTTGTTCCATACTCCTACATAGTCATAGCGCTGCAACATTACAAAAAGTTAACCTTAAAAAAGAACAAATATTAGTATCCTGATGCCCAACACCACATTTTTATTCTCGGTCTAGTAAAGTACAGTGTTGTGAAAAAGTGTTTGCCCCCTTCCTCATTTCCTGTGTTTTTGCATGTTTGACACACTTAAGTGTTTCGGAACATCAAACCAATTTAAACAATAGTCAAGGACAACACAAGTAAACACAAAATGCAATT
>JAVDPK010001242.1:2209067-2236678 GCA_034780415.1 Cichlasoma orientale | reverse complement strand
ACTTGTGTTGTCCTTGACTATTGTTTAAATTGGTTTGATGTTCTGAAACACTTAAGTGTGACAAACATGCAAAAAAACAGGAAATGAGGAAGGGGGCAAACACTTTTTCACACCACTGTAGCTTCATGATTTACAGCTCAAGATCAAATGCATTTGTCTAATACTGGGTCTTGGTGCTGTCTCTTAGTGCATACACTGTGAAACAAGCCATTATAGCTCCTCTCCCTTTGAACGTTTTTGTGATTAGCAGTCTCTCCCAAAGAGAAGCTTTGAACAGCAGATGTATGGTGCTTCTGTGCTCACGTTCAGAGCTGTGTGCCTGTGATGACCATGTTAATATCCATCATGCTGAACCAAAAATAAAAAAGTATTAGAACTAGAGCAATTAAAGCAGCATGAAGCCTGAGCTTTTGACTCATAGGTTTAACTGTACATATTTTGCACTAATTATTTAAAAGATTGCCCTGTTTAAGCATCTACCACTGCATCAGTATACATCCATCCATCTGCTTTACATATGTCAGAAAAAAAAGAAACATAAAAAGTCAACTTTAACATCTCAAGTCCAAGTATAATAGGAGTGCTTTACACAGTGTTACCGGGCAAGACTAAACTCCACCGTGTTCACCTGCTAGCTGTATGTGCATACCGTTTGGTGCTGGGCAGGCAATGCAGCAGGTGTTTGGAGCTTTTTCCACACTATGTTAGTGTCTAGTTTTGTATCATTGTGTTTGCGGCTGCCTTGTGAGAGCCTGACAGCTACTGCAACTGTGCACAAGCTAATCTTGAGCTTTGAGGTTAAATGGAAAATGTGTTTCTCTCTTAACACAGCAACACTTGAACAAATCAGCACAACACAGCCAATGAGAGGCTTAGGATTAGGCCTTCTCACTGCAAACAGCTTCTGCAAAACAACACTGAGTGTGGTTACAACATCCACAGTCATTGTTAAATTACAACATGACCATACTTGCAATCTGCTTGCAATACATGATGAACCAAAGAACATTGTAATTAAGCTTTTAGACGTTCACTTTGCATTGCCAGCCACTTCAGTTAGTTTAAAAATCACAGCAGTGAGAAGGACTGGTTGAGAAATCCTTTTGCGTGAGTGTGTGACTCAGAAGCAGTGCAATACAGAAACAGCCATGGATACAGGGTGCAAGAACACCACCACCAACCTGACACATGGTGTTAGTAACATCCAAATTCAATGCTGTGTCAGGAGCCTTTTCCCACACAGCTGAGCATGAGAAACGAATTTCCGGCATTTAAAAGTACATATCAGCAAGCTTCTGTTGGTCCAGCTCTCAAAAACACACCCACACACTAATATCAGTAGAAGCACATTTCCTGGAGTCAGTGGATGAACTACTGATGCCTCATCTCAGGGTTTGGACCAGTTTTTGCGTCACTTGGTATCAGAATAGAATTGCTGAACACGTAAGTTAAAGGGTGACTCAGTTATGGCTTATATGATCAAATAAATGTAACTGACAGGAAGTAGGTTTATGCAGTTTTAGATTATTTTGCCAGGTTTCCATGAAGCAGAAAATTAAGAATTTGTTCTGCTCGTGACTCAGTGAGGAGCCCCCAGAATAAAGGACAAGAGAAGCTTATTGTTCTGTTTTATGATCAGGCTGATAGGCCAGTGAGCCATGCCATCAAGATGGTTTAGTTTACTGGGAGAAATTTGGCATCCAGTCACTGCACCAGGTTAGATTTTGGCAGGCAGAACAAATGCATTTCCACTCCCTGAAACCTCAGTGCAGTTGCACTGTGAGTATTTTATTATAGATTTTCTAAACATATTCACAGATTTTGATCTAAACCCTGCTTATCAGAGTGGTAGCTCATCTTTGTCACTGTTATTTGTGCTGAGACCAAACAATAGAAGCAATAGAGAAATACTAGCTATAGCAGAACAAACTATACAGCTTAATTTTCTCTGTCTGAAAAAATGTCTAACATAATGACACAATGAGCAGGAAGCAGAAGAATGAAAAATAGCTGAGTGTTGTTGAAATAATGCTACAGCAGCCATTGAGGGGAGGAAAGCAATAAATCCAGTGCTGTAATAACACTGTGCTATCCAGAGATTTGTCTAGTGCAATTTCATGAAGGCAAAAACTGTAAGGGGAAAAACACACACAAGAACCGAGTCTGAACTTATTGCAGTTTTTCCACTTTGTGCAAATACTGTAATAGCAATATATTCACTGCCTCATCATCATAATAAAATGTGATTTCTTTTTTCCTGCTGAATAGTTAACATGTGTCTAAGGGAAGAAAACAGAACTGAAAACCCCCCCACACTGCACAAATCAGCCCTGGGGTAAAATGCAGCGTTAAAGCTGCAGCATAATACAGTTCATTGCATACAGTGAGCCAGCACTCACTGTTCAGATTAACCATACAACAGAGCATTTAAAGCTAATGTCCTGATTTCTGCTAAAAAAAAGCATACAATCTCCATGTTTGAGAGATTAGAAGGAGACACATTTTGCTAAGCTGATGTCCAAAAAGGGGCATTAAGCAGAAATAAAAGCACCACCAGAGTCCTTATACAGTGCATTTCTGATACTCTGTTCCACAGCTTTTATTTCCCCCCTCGCACAAACCCGAGCCACTGTTTTCCCCTCTCACATGGGACAGATTGGGCAATTACTAAAATCAGACAGTTTAAGAGGCATCTGTAGTGCTTAAAAAAGTGGCCCATTGCCCTCCTGACCCCACTGCAGACGTGGCATTCACACTTAAAGGATTGTTATGGTCCATGGACAAGAGCAAGCCTGGCCCTTTAGAACAATGACATCTCACTGCTACACAACAGTCAGAGCATTCAAATCATGTTCTCTGCAATTTGACATGTTAGTCATTTTGGAGAACTGACTGAATCTTTATCACATACATAAAACAATGATGATACTTATTAGAAGGGATCATACCTTGATTCATGACTCGATACTTGTCTGTCGCTTCAATGACATATGTATCTGGAGCAACACAGAAGTCACTGGTGGTCTAGAAAAAGAAAAATGAAAACTTAAAAATCAAGAGGACTCAGTTGGTGACATTTGCATTCTCAAGTCAAATGCCTTCACCAGCATGGCGGCAAATGAACCATCATCTTTGATGAATTGATTGCGGCTTTAAAAAACACTTAATTTCGCTGTCTCCTTCATTCTCTTCTGAGAGCAAACAAACAACAAAAAATAAGCACATTTAGGTGTGAAGAGTCTGATTCATCTGCAGGGGAGGAAATCCTCCACAGGGATATTTAATTTGCATAAATAAAGATTAATGTTCATCAAAATTTTTCATCCTCCTGGAAAATCGACTTAAAATGCCTGTTTAAATTAAGTAATATGAAAAACAATATGTATAAAATAAAACCTCAGTGAGGCAGCCAGTTTTACTGCTTTATTCTTCAGGGAGCACAAACTGCAATATTATGCCCACGATGTGTAGCAAGCTCAGTTATTTTACTTGTAATCATAGATCTTAATCAATATCGTTAGTTTTAATCATTTCTGTCAAATGTACCTAGAAAAATAAAACACACCTGTACAGTTTTGAGAAACAAAAAAAAAATCTATATCAAATATGACATTTGCGAAATATGCTTATTATAAGTAGTAAAAGCAGATCCAGTCGTAGTCTCTCAGAGGTACTTTTATGACCATTCTTTGTACTCTTTGCATTTTATCTCGACTCTTAAAATGTTCTAATTATGTGAAATAAAACTCTGCTCCACAGCTACAGGCTGCTGTTTTCTAAACAGGATCACATTGTGATGCAGAAACTTACAGCAGAGACAGCAAACTCCAGCCCCAGGGAGACCCAGCTGATTACCAGAGCCACAACACCAAACAGGCACACCCTGGGAGAAGGGAGGAAGTGAGAAGTGGATTTAACCCAGCAGCTATTTCATGTGCAACAACAACTTAATCCACTGTAGAAAAAGAGATGCTATTTAGAGTAGAATCTGACAATTTAGCAAAAGTAAACCCCAGTCAAACAACACACAAGGATCTGCAGATCAGCCATCCATTTTCTTTCAAATTTAGGACCGGGGGCGGGGCTACTCCAGCCGCCATAGGGCAAGAGGCCTGGACAGGTCGCCAGTCTGTCGCAGGGCTAATACAGAGAGACAGACAACCATTCACACTCTCATTCACATCTATGGCCAATTTAGAATCACCAATTAACCTAACCCTACTAAGTGCATGTCTTTGGACTGTGAGAGGAAGCTGACGTACCACCAGATGGTGGATTCGAACCCAGGTCTTTCTTGCTGTGAGGCAACAGTGTTAACCACCACACCACCACCATGCACGTAAGACTGAGCTGCAGATCAATCTTGTTTCAATCAAAATTGTTTTGGCTTTAAAGAAGGAATAACATAAAAGGAAAACGCAGGCGCTCAGCATCAACATACATACATGGATGGATTGCATAAATACTTGAAATCAGATGCAGATAAATTCTTGATCATGTTTAAAAAGGTTGAAAGAGGGGGGAAACCCAACCTCAACCATCTGAGATTAGGTTTTTTCCCCCCTGTATCATATATCCTATATTTCTGTGTGAATGACATATATGATATCAAGGACTGATATTGTGAGTTTATGTTACTATAGGCAGATTAACTTGTGTGTTAAGATATCTGGCATAGAGATGCTTTTTTTTGTCAGCCGGTGTGGGATAAGCTGATTAAAAAGACCAAAATAGGTATAATGAGAGGAAAATTTCAGAGAAAGGGTCAGTCTGAGGTCATTGTTATTAGCACTCTTTACTGAAATGGCTCTGTGGTGTCTGTGATGCACATGGAGCCTTAGATACTTTCTTCATGTTTATATAAAACATAACAATTGTACCTAAACAGAATCTAACAAAATAAAAACCAACCTGTCAGCCCAAACATGTCACTAGTGTCAACAGCAATGATCAACATACTGATCTGATCATGATGTGATGCTCCAGGGAAATGAGTTTCAAATGGGTTAAAATATCATACAGAATAATTTATAATGACTGAATGACAATGACAAAGCAGCTTTGTGTACGAAAACCGAGGGCACAACGGTTTCCCCTTGAATCTTGTGAGACTCACCCTATTAGCGTTCCCTTGGAGTTGCGAATGAGGCCAAACAGCACCAGAAGGCAGATGAGGACATCGAACAGAAGCAGGGATATGTAGCCCAGCCACCTGTGAAGACACTTCATTAACAACAAATGGCCAAAAGCAGTCGAGCTAAACATCTCTATATGAAGAAGCAGCTCCAGCTTGACAATCACAATGATTTTAACCCCTAATAAAATAAAATAAAAAATAGTAAACTATACTCTTAATAAGTATGACTCCACTGAGGTGGAGTCATACTTGTCTTGGGGTAACTTGTGAGTGACATGTCATGGGAAAGCGACCTCGGTGTTGTGTAAAGCTGCCAGTGAATAATCACAGCCATGCACTGTGAAATCGGTGCCAACAGAGGCGATAAAGCTACTGTAATCATCCATAAAGTTTCTTTATATGCCTATGCTTCTGTGTAACCGTGATATAATTGTTTTGCAACATGCTGGCTGCTTGATAAGAAAACAAATAAGCTCTATTCATTCAATGTTATGATAATCTCTCTCTCTCTCATTACAGTCAAGTTAAATACAATCTCTGAGCAACAACTACTATATTATTCATCAACAATGGAAATGGAAAGTGCAACTCCAAAAACTCCAATGATGACCAAATTACCAAGGAACCAGTTTATCCTTCCCAGGACAGGGTTACCGTGGTTCCACCCCGGAGCCAGGCTCAGGGTAGGGGCTCAGTGGTAAGCATCTGGTGGCTGCGCCTTAGCCCAAAGTAGCTACATGGGTCAGCTCTTCTGTGGACCCACCACCCACAGGACGGGCTGTAGGAATTTAGTGCCTTGCAGATTGGGTGGTGGTCTGGTGAGGAGACTTAAGTGCTGCAAGGTCATTGGTGCCTGTCATGGTGGTTATCCCAGAACCAAATGGTGGCTGCCCTTTATCACCGATTCTGGTGATAGTTTTTATGGACAAAATCTCTAGGCATAGCCAGATGATGGAGGGTCTTTGGTTGCCTCAGGGGCACGTCTTTGCATTTTTTTTTTGCAGACGATGTAGTTCTGTGACCTCCAGCTTGCACTAGGTTGGTTCGGGGTGTGAAGCACCAGTAATGAGAATTAGCACCTCCAGGCCTGAGACCATGGTTCTCAGCTGGAAAAAGAGTGCCCACTCAGAGACCGGGACAAGTAGTTGCCCAAGTGGAGGAATTTAAGTAACACAGGGTCTTGTTCAGGAGTGAGGGATTGGTGCGGTGTCAGCAGAGATACACAAATCGATCAATCCCAAGGCTGCACAAATAAGGATAACTGGTCCACCTATAGTAAAGATGACGAGTCTCTGTAACCTTATTTGGCAGAAATCAATACATTTTTCAGGTTTTTTTTTTCTGACCATGTGATAAGCAAAGATGTATTTTATTCATGAGAAAATTGAACCCTGCTTTAATTTTCTAATAAACTGGAAAACTTAATGCAGGCTTGAAATTCTTAGCATGTCAGCTACCTAATTATGTGCTGCATAAGTTAAATTCATTCCTCTTGGTCTGTGCCCACCATTACTTCCTGCTGTCTTGAATCACTTAGGCATTTTAATACCGAAACATATCCAACACAGCAGCACTGGCCAACTAGGGAAGAAACCAAGTTACTAATTTTTCAATAAAATATAAACTTTGAGATAAGCACCAGTAAAGCTGTTCCAATGTTTTTCTGCATAATTATAAAAATAGATGTAGCATGAGATAATTTTTCTGATGTTATCTGCTTCTGCTGTCATACTACTGCCCAAATTGGTACTTTGACTCCACTATTCCAGTCTTACCTGTACCAGTCATAAAGTTCAATCTTGCCAGCAAACTCATCCAGGGAGATGTTAGAGTTTTCCCAGAAGGGAATCTCCACCATCTGTCTGACCAGCTCATCCAGCTGGCCCTGCAGCTTTTGGATGATGGACAGGTAGTCTGCATGCTGAGCATACTGGCCCTCAAGCTGTTGCAGATTGTCATCGACTGTCTGGTTCAGTGAGGAAGAACTGTCATATACCTAGAGCCAAAACAAGGCCAAACAAGATCACAATGGAATTCAGAGAAGAAAAGGGGGATTCACTACAGAGCTCTAATGAAAATAGGGTTGCACGTGACAGAAGGGTGATTAATTATTAAACATCTTGGTATAATTTGTGCACTTGGTCTTACCAGCTTCTGCACTCCAGTGATTGTGCGGTTAGCATGGCGGAGAGAATACGTCATTCGATTCACTCCATCACAAGTCTCGCCGTTCCCATAGAAACCGACAGCAATGCCAGCACTGAAGGGAGACAAAAGAAAGGGAGGGGAGACAGGGTGGTGAGGAGGAGGGATTAGCTAAAAAAGACACAGAGAGGAGACAGAGAAGACAGCGAGCGAGGGGGACAGCTAGGCAGGGAGAGAGGCGTGTGAACTCTACATTAACCCTGTCGGTTCAGACCCCAGTCAACAGGCTCCTTTGAGCTTCAGCAGAAAGACTCCAAACAGAACCATGGAAACATAGAGGAATGGACCAGCTATGCCCCAAACCCCACACTATGACTGACAAAGGCTATACTGAGGCAGGAGATCTGCTCCCATTACCACACACAAGCCTCAAGTTGCAGAAAAACAGCTCTGTCTAATGCACGGGCGACAGTTTCTGAAGACACAGCAATAGAAAGAAAGAAAAAAACTTTCACACTTGATTAAAAATCACAGTATCATTTGAAGTATAGAGTACAATTAACTATATTTACGAGTATATTGTTTGCTATATGGTCATATTTCAGTGACAAAACATTAAGTCACATTCCGCACAATAATAAAAACTTTGGAAGCACTTATCCTATGGCACTCATCCTAGAAACAGATTTAATCAGATGGAATGATGATGACTGAACCACTGTATGTTAAAAGTGTTCAGCCAACAGCATACAGCAGACAAGAAGGTTTTCCCTTTTCCTGGAGCGCTGCTAATCTCTTCCTCTCACACTCTGCAGTGTGAAAGAGGTGAACAGGAGCAGCTTCACAGCACAAAACAAACCAAACTCCCAGTGAAATGTGGCCCTGTGGAAACTCTATACTGCTCTTTAATATTTGTTTAAAAAATCCTTTAGAAAACACCATAAAAAAAAAGGAGATGATAATCCCTTTATTCTTAAGTGATGCAGTGCCTTGTGCAATGATGCTGAGCCTGGACCCGCTGTCACAGAACAAAAGCAAAGCAAAACAAAACAGAAATGTCAGATCTCTCCAACTTGTTTTTTTTTTTTTCCTGCTCAGCATTTGTGCGTGGGTACAAGCGCACACACAGATACGGTGATTGTAATGCAGTTCTTGTACTCATCAGGTCCCCAAGCTCTTTGTGCTACTCTGAATCAAATGTGATGGCTCTCTAGTGGCCCATCAACAGGAGGAGGAAAACAGGAAACAAATTCAGTTTCCGGACAGAAAGCGTATCCAGATGGTACAATTCTCACACTATGCACTTACAAAAATAACGTAAAACCTAAAACTAAAGCCTATCGGTACATAATGCTCATATATTCTTAAGTATGTTGACAAATTCCCGCAACATTGTTTGTTCTCATCAGCATAACCGCGATTGCTACAGTCCAAAATACATAGGTATGCAGCCGTTTTCAACTTATTTTGTATACAATAGAATTTGGAGGCTATCAGTGTGGGTGTGAGTGATGTACTGGCTTAGATGCTTCAGGAAGAGATTAGCAGCGATGCAGACCACTGAATTGAGCGACTAGTTGCAACAATAGACGAAACAACTGTTAGTAATGCAAAGTAGGCGGGTCCTGGATTAAACTCAGCTCTGAGGTGAGCGATTGATGGGACTACCAATCAGAGGGAAGAATACTGCTGACTGACATAGGATGAGATTGTAAATACATTAAAGGGTTAGCTATGCATCCAGACCCTGGAATTTCCACTAATGAACAATCATCAGCTACGAAGTCTAGGCTTTATTCTGATGTGGTCATTTTCCAACATTGCAAGCACTTTCTTCTGATTTTACAATTTAATATGATAATACTCAAGAAAACTATAAAACTGATTCCTATGTCATGCCTATTTTCTCCATCACAAAGCTGCAAGTTCCCTGAAGGGACTGCTTGTTTCAGGATGGCTCTAACCACTCTAAATCTGTAGCAGCTGATCACAGTATTTGCATATTCAGCTAATAATGGCTGTAGACTGATGTACTGCCCTTTACCCATGCCTCCAAGGCTTAATCTCTTGCTGTGCAAATGCAAAGCAGCCAGTATCAACACCACAAATCTTAATTGCAAGTGCAGAAAATATGTCGAGTAGCAGTTTGATCTTAAAGCTCTGTCATTTCAGTTGACACAGCTATTTCCAACTATATGTAACTATGTTCGGGGATTTGAAATTATGGACAGAATCATCACCAGTGTTTAGATTGTCACTCAAGAATAATGTGTTACTTCCCCAATACTGTTCATCACCACTGCAATCACACATTTATACTCACCTACAGACAAGGGTTGCAATAATGACACACCAAGCTGTGCAGCAGCAGTCAGCGTGGGGCTGATCCTCGTTTTTTTTACGCCGGCAGCACAGCCAAATTGAATAGAAGAGCAGGAAGAGGAGGTCCAGAGCCAGACAGGCAAGCGCCACACCTCCCAGTAACAGGATGGACTGGTGGACAGAAGAACAGAGTAATGGAAATATCACATCTGATATTGGTTTTTCCTCATTAACAAATAGGATAAAAAGCTTCCAAAGTGCCCCACTGTGGGAACGCGCACAGCTCTAAGTATGTTGCCATCGCATCTGAATGCTACATTACAGGCCTTTTAAACAATGATGCTCTTCACTGTTCATCAGAAAATGTGACACACTTTGCAACAAAGACAACCATACGTGGTCTTTGTCCTACTTGAAAGTAAGTCTGTATAAGTGAGATCTGCGTGGAGCATGGGAGAAAACATCTTTAAATCAAGGAGTCCTACCTTTACCTTTATTTAAAAGAAAAAATACGCTTTGATGAAAAAAATAAAAAGACTTAATTGGAGGACTTGATCTCAGAGATAACTTCAAGGAGCTGCTAAACCATAAAAAATATATGATACACTGAGAGTCAAACCTTGCTCAGTCAACTGCAGCTCTTCATATGTAGGTCAGACAGAGTGCCTGTGCATTCACTGTATTCTCCTAAGGATTCATTGCCGGGGCAGATTTCCATCCACTGTTGTTTTGCGAAAACCTAGTGTTGTTCTACTTGCTCAGTTTTCCCAACAAAGCATTGCAGTGAATGACACACCCTAGTGACCTGTTCAAAGCAGCGATTGAACATAGCCAGTATTTGACTATTCCAATGTTGCCAGTGATACACACAAATAATGGTTTGGTTCTTCCATGCTGCTCTGCATACCTCAACCAGGAGGAAAGACTAATGAGGAATATCTTTAGTGCATGACTTATTTAACATCTGTGGAAGATGTAAGAATGAGCTATTCAAAAGTTGCATCACCTAGATGCAGTCTGAGCCCCATTAATGTCTCAGCCATCTGGATAAGTCAAGAATTCCCTTTAAGCCTGAGAGGGGCCACTGCACTGGCAATAATTAGCAGCCTATAATTAAAGTCAAAGTCAGTCAATAATTATGGTTTGTAAGCTCACCCAGTGATGACACCTTTTATGTGCACCAGTTGTCATGATAAAACTGTGAAAGGAATGAGTTAATATGCTCAGACAGCTGCATTACTTTTAAAAGGCTGTTAAGATGTTCATTTGTTCCAAATTAGAATTTACCCTTACCACCAAGTCAAGATTTAAGTAAAGGAATCTGACAGCGAGTATCGTGTCGGTTCAAAGGAGACAGAGAGAGAGAGAGAGGAAAAAAAGGATGTTTACGCTTTCATTTCTGACTGCCTGTACAAGATTTAGCCCATCACCATAAACGGGAGTCGCATGTTCGGAACATGTCTTCCTTGTTTCTGAGGAATCGTGATTCACTTCTCGATTTTCTGAAATCACCCTTCCACGGAATAAAGGGAACAGTGTCATCTCTTGATGTTTTTTTTTTTTTTAATTAACCCGACTCCTAGAGACTCTCGAAAACTTCCAATTTATGTGACTCATATGTAGAAAGACTATTTAATATTAACCAGATGAACAAAAGCCCTTCCCCCAAACCCTAAGCTGCTCATTGGGCTATGCCGACTCCTCCTTGACCCCTGCCCTCAGTTTAACCTCCTCAAAGTGAGTATGTCTGAGTAAATATATTTTTTCCTTCAGGTACTTCAGAGTCTTAATGCCCCCATGTGGTATAACAAATGCTGATTATGATAAGATTACAGGGAAAATAACACATGAGGAGGTGGTGCTTAGATCAGCTTATGTGGCCTGGATTACACTGTACATTGCCAGCTGGTTAGTGTCTGGAAAGCTACACGCAGATGGTGGCAGGGATCAAAAGGTGGAGAGAAGGATCAGCTGCCAGCAATACAACTAATAATGAAAGAAAAACTTACAGGAGAAACACTGCAGCCCAGCATGTCCCAACATGCTAATGTGACGCTCCTGGATGTTTGGGATTTGAGCAAAATGATACCGAAACAACCATTTGATATTATCACACCCCTAAGTGCGTTCCTAGGGTTTAGTTTTACCTGTTGATACGTCCAGTCTTCTGGTCTGAAGTCACTGCTCGTTTGCTCGAACCTCAAGTTGAAATGTGGAAGTTTGTGCAGCAGGTTCACCCACCATGGTGGAGTGTAGCTAACCACCGCTGCCATGGCGAGTAAATGTCAATGAGATCCACTCAGCGGATAGGCGAGAGGGGATGCTTTAAAGTGTAAACAGGCAGAGAAATCCACTTCATACAGTCTGTCTGTAGCTGGGATTAAAGACAAAAAACAAAACAAATGGAGCATTGAAGAAGCTACCCAGGTTTAGACATACTCGTAAAGTTTAAGTGTTAGGTTCACTCTCCCAATCATAAACATTGTATTTGTATACTTAAATATAGAAGCTACATGCTCTCATTTCGTATTAATACAAGCTCACGCAGAATAACAGCTTGCTAGCTTCACAAACACTGATGCAGCTAGCTTTCTGCTAACCTTAACTAAGCGACATGAAGCTCAGTAAAGCTAGTTACCTTCTGTCAACTTAACTATCCTGGTGTTGTGCAGCCGGTTGGGACTCTGCTGTAATTATTGTTGTAAACTCCCGAGCACTGAGGTCCATTTAAAATCACTTAAAAACAGTTCGTTTTTTCAAAAGCTAGTTATACCCGTAAAGTAGGTTAGCTAACGTTAAGTCCGCTAACGTTAGCCGGTTTAGCTGCTAGTTAGTTGAGTCCACAGAGAGTCGGGTAGGAATCGGAAGGAGCAGTCTCTTTTGTTCCACTTGGCATTCTGCTCTGCGGTTTGTTGCATCCTGCCTTGCTCATTTGGTAGTTCCTCATTTCATCTGTCGCCGTCTGATTCCACCGCAATGGTTCAAACTACCGAGCGAGATCTCCATCCAGTTGTTATCGTACGTGCAAGAGGATGAAGCCAACCCAACTCGGCGACTGTTCACGATATTCACCCAGCTGGCAGCCAACCCAGCCCGGCCAGCAAAAAACAGCCCACACCGTCGATGTAAAAATGACCCAACAGCGTCACCCAGAGGAGCCGTAGCGTCGAGCTAATGAGAAGTTCATGTAATGTCGGAAATAAAATTTAGCAGAAAAAGGAAAAAAAATGTATTTGGTTGATTATTTCTTTGTTGTAACAGTGCTTCTGGGTAATAAATCTTATACCGTCGGAAAGCTTGTTTATTTCCCCTTAAATGGTGCCACATTTGTCAGGAAAATGCATTTGTGGGTTGAGCAGCAGAGTTGGGTATGTGGTTTGCACCCATGAAAAACTTCCCAAATCTTTTCTGCCAATGCCAAACAGCTTATTCTGCTATTGACTCTTGTTTCAAGCTGCTGGTACCCCCAGGTGCCAACAATCAGGCTTGTCATCATTGGAGGCAATCTCAATGCAGAGAAATATCAAGATGAGATTCTGCAACCAGTGGCAATCCCATATCTCCACGGTCTGGGATTGAACTCTATCCTCCAAGATGACAATGCTCACCCCCACAGAGCGGGGTTTATTAGAGACTACCTCCAGAATTTGGGAGGGGAGTGGATGCAATGGCTTGCCTGCAGTCCTGACCCCAACCCCACTGACCCACATACTCAACTCTGCTGCTCTGCACACAAATGCATTTTCCAGTGGTATATGATTTATTGCCCAGAAGCATTGTTACAACAAAGAAATAATTGACCAAACACAAATTTCTTTACTTTATGTGCTAAGTTTAGTATGACTGCCTGTCTATTACATCACAGTTAAGAAAACTGAGATGATGCCTGTAGGATGAGGGTGAAGATAGTTAAATTTAACTGCAAAGCGGAAGAAAGATTAAAACATTTTGGGAAGAGGTCAGTAATTATCTCAAAAGAAATTCCTCTAGACCCAAAGCAATTTCTACTTAAAGGACGCACTTTTAACTAATTAAAACAAACAAACATCACTGGATCTCAGTCTTTTAATTACAAAACACATTTGAGAAAATTGGACAACAAGGTATTAGGCCTAAAAAAGTACCTACAGCAGATGAACAGCATCTTAAAGTCATGCCCTTAAGAAATACGAAAATGCAACAAAAACCTGAAACTGGACTTGGGAGATGCATCTGAAAAGTCCGCGTTTTGTTTCTTTCTTTTTTTACATTCTGCAAATATGAAATGCAATATAACAATTACATTTAATATTTGCTATGTTTACATTGATTTACAATAAAAAAAATACAAAGGTAAAATGTACTAGGAGTACGTGAAGGCAACATTACTTATGCGGATAAGGTTGAAGAATGAGGAACAGAGAAATAAACCAAATTAAACTGCACAAGTGAAACCAGGAAATAAATAGCTCTCTAAGACTATTTTTTTCCAAGATGGGTTTGACGAAATGTTGACCGCATTGTTTGATGGATTTCTGCTGCCTCACACGGGGAGCTTCATAAACACAACACTTGCGCTTCTTCACGCCTCAAAATCCTTTTCACGTTTGGATTAATGCAGTTTAATGGCACAGTCAGTGGTTAACTGTGGATGTAAGTGTCACATTGTATTACTCATCTCCGGGCTCGGACTTTAGTCAGCGCTCGCTGCAACTTTAAGAAATAAATTACTTGCTTTTTCTTTTCTGCAGGAAATCACATGGAGGTGCTCTCGTTCTCACATGACAGGCTCGACTCTCAAACCATGGCAGGAGAGATCAGTGAAGGTACAGTGCCAAAACTTCTTATAGTTTAAGACAGTATCTCCAAGTAATTTCCAATTTACGTTTATTTATTTTTGCGTGGCGTCGCAGTGTCGGGAAAGTTTTGTTTTTTTTAAAGTGTGAATATAAGTGCGAGCAAAAATCGCGATGAGAACTTTTTGTGCACGCTGTGATCGGAATGAATTTGCTCCCTTCGAAAAGCCGTCACATGGGGTTTATCTCACCTGTCGATGTTTTCTTGAGACCAGATAAGTTACAGTCCCCACGATTTCTACTGTTAAATGTTATATAAGCGGTGAATCAGGGCTGCTTAGTTTGGATACTGTTTTGTCGTCCATGTGGAAAACCTCCACTTGCGCACTGGAAAACCTGTAATGATATGACCTGAGCTGTCTTCGTCTTATCTGCTCCACGCTTCCATACAACTCTGATGAGGTTGTTAAAATAACCCATTCCAAAGTTTTGTCCGATTTTTGGATGCCTTTAAAGATTCAAGGGAACACTGTACCCTATAATCTGTGTTGGGATAATGTAAAATCATAAGATAGGAAATAAAATGTGGTTAAGTTATCATGCCCCCCTGTACTAGATACCACTTTATTATAATGATGAAATATTTCTCATATTTGGGGAGTTCTGATGCCATGTAGATGTTGTTCCTCTTTTAGGCTCAGTTCCTGCCTATTACAGGGAAGTGTATGAGGCCATCCGCTGTAGGACAGATGAGAGAGTGCAGGTTGAGGTTTTTCAGCGGCTGCTCCAAAGGACCGATCTCTCCAAGGTGGTTTTAAACCAGGTGCGGGGTCCACACTTAAAGCATTCACGCTGCAACAGGCAGTGCTTCATAGACAGATATGTCTTAAATTAAGTGTCACTTTTACTTTTTAACTAAAAGTGACACTTTTGGCCCAAAGCAGCCCACTATAATGGACTTTATAGCCAACACTGGAGGGATATCCCACTGACCACATCCCCATTCTTTTTATACTCACATTTTGCCAGTGTGTCACATGCACTCACAGTTTTAAAGTGACACGAGGCTGGTGAAAAGAAGCCTTTAGTCAAAGAGACAATTTAATAAATGAAACAGGCTGATATGCTGCATTGTTGCTCAGTGGTTCACTTTAATTAGTGTTAGGAAATGCAGATAGAGTAGATAAAGACATGCTTTTTTTTTGGCTGGCATGCAGGCATTGAATAAGCAGCGACGTGTCCTATGCTTTTGCATTAATGCTGAGATATACGACACATTAACAATATGAAATTCCCCTGAAGGTACAGTGTCCGCAGAAGGTTTCAGCTCAAAGAAAATTTTTAAAAATTTCCCCTTTTTGCATATCATTCCCTTTGTGTCTACCGAGCACTTTGTGCAAAAAAAAGGAATGCAAACCGCACTCGAATTTGGTTGTCAGACTGTACGATTGTGACCCTGAGGCCGTACTGTTGTTGTTCTTTTCAGATTTCTGAGCATGTTGACTCCACCGATGGATTCCTGAGCAAATTGTCACTCTATAAAGCGCTGGCTTTGATTGCTTTTGCTCAGCAGGGAAAGCAACCAAGCCCTAAACTCTTGGAGAACTGCATACAAGGTAGGGGACAGTGACAGCAGTGTAGTAAATGTTTTGCTTAATGAGTAGTTTGGAAATTCTTCAGTGTGTAAAAAGGCACCGTCAGCTTTTCCTCTGCTGTCAGGATAATTCATTTGCAGAAGTCACTCTTTTATTGAGCCACGTGTGTGCAAGGGTTAACTTTTAAATAGATTTTTATTTTTAATGACAGATTTGCATTGGAAAATATTTTCATTTTATTCGGCCTCATTTGGCTTAATTCAGTTTTATTTTATTTTGGTAGGGAAGCCTTTGCTGTTTACGTGTTGCATTCTTTCTCTTGTCCCACAGTGGGAAGATGATAAGGGGGGGGATGCTTCATGGTTTTCATAGAGGTAGCTATTATGCTGGCTTGAGTGAGATCCATCCCTGACCTTCTGCGATTATTTAAGGCCCTCTCTGTTATTTCAGGTGTGGCCAGTATGGCAGCTTGCTGTATGCCACTTCCTTGTGTGCACCAGAACAAGTTTTGTGCACTTGTGGCAGTACGTTGCATTCAATTCATGTCCTTCCTGGAATGTCCTGGAAGAAATGAAAACCAGATCACATGAATGCTATGCACAATACAGTGCCAGCGGGAGACAAACAGAGTGAAACACGTAGTCATGTGTTGAAAAAACAGAAAAGCGGTTTTAACATCAGCATTCCTCACAGTTGGGAAATCCATGTCAGCCTAGCTCCATTGATTCAGTCGCGGAAAACAAATATTAGATTTCGGTTCTCGCTGCGTGCTTGACAGAGTTACCAAAACCCCAGCTTGGGGAGCCGAGGGACCTGAGCGCACTGAGGATGAAGCCGGCGCAGGAGGACGTGCTGACAATGTCGCAGACGCTGGACCAGCTTCTGGCGAGAGATACGGTCCAGGTGGAGCTCATTCCCGAGAAGAAAGGCCTGTTCCTCAAACATGTGGAGTACCAGGTCACCAGCCAGGCAAGGCACCACATAAAACCTGATACGCATAAATATATGTGATATAATGGTCAAAAAAAAGCCTCTGCCTCTGGATCTATATTTAAATAATGTGCTTTATTAACTATATATAGCTTTTGGCAAGTAAAGGTACAGTCATCATAAAGGAAAGTACTGTGTGAAGCATACTTTTTCTCTTTTTCTTAAAAGTGTTCTTTCTTTTCTTTTTCTTTTAGCGTTATAAAATTTCGGTTTACCGTCGTTATAGCGACTTTGACGTCTTCCACGAGGTTTTGCTTCAGAGGTTTGCCTACAGAGTGGTGCCAGCGTTGCCACCTAAGAGGATGTTAAAGGGAGGTACGTCAGACTGTGTGAACTTTTTATTTCCCTAGTTTATCATTTTACACAATTTCTTTCTGAACCCGTTTGTGGCTTGGATGATTTGGGTCAATATTCTCCACAGGATGCCAAACGTGTAAATGTCTAGCCAAGCATTTTTGGTAGATAAAGAATAAATGTTTAAATGTTAATCGGGCAGGGTTCACACACAGCTGCCTGGTGAAGAAAAACCCCCAAAGAAAGCAGCGATGCGTAAAAATCCGCCTGTTTCCTCTTTATGTAGATTCTGATGAATCCTCAAACGCTTGGTTAGATACTGGCTCAGTTAAGTTTTAATCAAGCCATACCCCGCATCCCCAATGGTATGCATTTGATTTTGATACATTAATTTGGTTTATTTATGTTTATTATGGTCTATTTATGTTTTATTTAATAAAGTGACATAGACTTCAAGTTTGGGCTAAAGTTTGCCCCTTTTATACACCACAGCCCCTCTTTTGGCACTAACACTCCTGCTCACCCTGCTCATTGCTTTTGTTTCCCTCTGTATCTGTCCACAGTCCTGACCTCTATCTCTGAGCGGGAATTCATTGAGGGGCGAAGACGCGCTCTTGGCAGATTTATTAACTTGGTGGCTCGACATCCCTTCTTCTCAGAGGATGAGCTGGTCAAGACCTTCCTCACCTTCAGCGGCTCCGTATGTCGTTTCCTTAACTTACTCCCCGTTTCTTTTGTGCTGGCTGTTGCGCAGTAAGCATTATTAGGAGCGACAGTGTAATGCATCCTGTTTTAGCTAATCGGTGTCTTTTTTTTTTTTTTTCCAACCGTCAACCTCTCACCCCTCTTCCCGAACAGGATGTCCAGACTAAGCTGCGTGACGCTTGCAAGAAAACGGGCGACGAGTTCATGACCAACAGAGTCGCAACTCAGGCGAAGGTTTGCGCATGTTTGATGACTCCGGCTGTACTTTACTCTTAAAGAATCGCCCGCTTTGAAAGATTCACACGGCACAAAAGAGCTTTGCCTGACTTGTTTTGTAGGAATATCTCCCGGCGGACATTCAGGCTCAGTTTTCGACGAGCAGAGAGCTGATTAGAAATATCCACAACAGCTTCCAGAAGCTGCGGGACAGAGCTGAGAAAATGGCAGAGCGCTCAAAGGAGAATGCATCTGATCTCCTCATGTTTGGCAAAGAGCTCAGGTATTTTATTAATGCGGGTATGAAGTTAATCTTTCTCTAGTATCCGCGGGTATTGGAGGTTTTGGTAATAAGATTCAAATCCTCGGTGTTATCTGGGACTCCCTTCCTGGTTGTTAACTTGAAATGAGTTTGGCAGCTAGCGCACTACGATATTACTTTCTCCCCCTGTAATATTGTCGTTTTCTGCAGTGCGCTGGGCTCAGATGCTTCGCCTCTTCCCTCCTTGGCCTCTTCACAAAGCACCTGGGGGACCCTGCGTCAGTCTCTGAAGAGCCTTTCTGTGGAGCTCGCTGTGCTGTCTGAGAAAGCCGCTCAGCAGGTATAGCCCTCGGTCTTTCATCTTCACCACCTGCTCTGCTGTGTTTGTCCAAAACTGGCACTGGGTAATAAATGTTGTTTTGTTAATGTCCTCAGGGCAGACGAGAAGAAGATGATGTTGTGGAAAAATTGAATCTTTTCCTGGATTTGCTGCAGTCGTACAGGGTGAGTGAGTTTCACGTTTGGTTCTTGCTTTTCAGTGCACCTTTGGGGGATCCTCGACCTTTTGTGGCAGTTCCTTTTGTTTTGCCTGCTGTTTTCTGATAGAAACACAACAAGGAGCTGTATATTTAAATTTGAGTTCATTTAGTAACCAAATGCAGAATATTATAGAATGGATTATTTTAACCTTACTTTGTGGATGGGATTTTTGATTTTTACTAGGCAGCTGGTGGCTTAATAAGGCATCTCCCACAGCTCCTATCAAATCTATTAATCAAAAAAAGACGCACATTTCTGCATTACGTTCTGCTGTCACCCCTGGTTGTTATGTGCAGCACAGTGTGTTTCCCTACGATGTTGAGTCCAATAAAAAAATACTTTTAAAATGTTTTTCTAGGATCTCTGTGAGCGGCATGAGAAGGGCGTGCTCCATGAGCACCAGAAAGCACTGCACAAGTACAGCGTGATGAAAAGGCAGATGATGAGCGCCACTGTGCAGCCCAAAGAGCAGGCATCTGTGGAGCAGCTGGAATCGCGAATTGTTCAGGTGATCATTTCAGTCTCTCTTTTGTAGGCCGCTTTGTTTAAAGTTTTAACTCATTTATTGCTTTAAAAGTAAAATTCTGCACTGGCTGGCGTTCATATACGAGTAATGCACTTCTTAGCACTGGTTTGGACCAACTTTTGCTTTCAGAGCTGCTTTTCAAACATTCCTCAGAGATTTCGGTCAGTGTTGACACGACAACATCACACATTTGCTGCAAATTTGTGAGCTGCGCACCCACGCTGTGAATCTCCCGTTCCACCATATCCCAAAGGTGCTCTGTTGGATTGAGATCTGGTGATTGCGGAGGCAATTTGAGTACCTAACAGTGAACTCATTGTCATGTTCGATAAACCAGTTTGAGATGATTTGAGCTTTGTGGCATGGTGTGATATCCTGCTGGAAGCATCTGTCTGAAGATGGGTACAGTGTGGTCATAAAGGGACGGACATGATCCTCAACAGCACTCAGGTAGACTGTAGTGTTTAAATGATGCTCAGTCGGAACTAAAGGCGAAGAAAATATCTCATACACTATTATATCACCACCACAAGCCTGAACCACTGATACAAGGCAAATGGATCCATGTTTACGCCAAATTCTGACCCTACCATGTGAATGTCAGAGCCAAAATTAAGCCTCTTCAGACCAGGTAGTATTTTTCAATCTCTAGTTTTCCAGTTTTGGCGAGTCTGTGTGAATTACAGCCTTTGTTCCCTGTTCTTAGCTGACAGGTGTGGCACCTGCTGTGGTTTTCTGCTATTGTAGCCTTCTAGCTTAGATGTGTTGTGTGTTCAGAAATGTTTTTCTGCATTCTTTAGTTGTAACAGGTGGTTAGTTGAGTTACTGTTGCCTTCCTATCAGTTCAAAGTCTGTCCATTCTCCTCTGACCTCTGGCATCAACAAAGTATTTTTGCCCAGAGAACTGCCAGTCACTGGATATTTTCTCTTTTTTTGGACCATTTTCTGTAAACCTCATTGTGGTTGTGTGGGACAAATCCCAGTAGATCATCAGTTTCTGAAATACTCACACCAGGCTGTCTGGCACCAACAGCGACACTTTAAGAGTCACTTAAATCACCTTTCTTCCCCATCCTGATGAACTTCAGCTGGTCGTCTTGGCCATGGCTGTGTGCCTAAAAGCGTTGAATTGCTGCCATGTCATTGGCTGATTAGATATTTGTGTTAACAAGCAGTTGAACAGGTGTACCTAACAGAGTGGCTGGTGAGTGTAAAGTTTCTTTTCTCTCAAGATGCCCTCTACTGTTGGATCGCTCCTGGTTTTCATCATGTGACTGCAGCTCTTCTTACTCTGTGTTCCTTATATGGTCACAATTGTCGACACCATTACTCTAATATAAAATACGTCTCTGACCACTTTACCTGCAGTTTGGACTTTTTTTCCCCATTTTGGTGCTTTTTAGACCCACACATGTAGCTATTGTTTCAGTTATTGTTCAGTCTCTTTTCATGAGTTGCTTAGATTACACCAGCAGGCGGGGGGTCATTATCTGTTCCCATCTGTGATATTCAGAGAGAAATTAATTGCATTTTACTTTTTAAGAGATTTTTTAAAATCAAAATAGACACTGCAGGAAATATTACAGAATTTGTCATATCAGAAAATTAACTTATAAATGTAAATGTAAGTCAAGTGTTCACCAAAGTCATTGATTTCCAACAAAGGTATGCTATAAAATCATATAACACTTAATATAAACTTAGCAAAAAAAGGGATCCTGTTTATTTCCCTTTAAATGGTGAATTGGAAGCGGAGAGGCTGCAATGGCCTCCCTGCAGTCCTGACCTCGGCCTCACTGAACACTTGTGGGATCAGCGTGGGCGTGCTGTTCGTGACCAACACAACCACACTGGCTGATTTGCAACAAATTCTGGTAGAAGAATAGGATGCCATCCCACAGCAGTGTGTGACCAAGCTGGTGACCAGCGTGAGGAGGAGGTGGCACAGCGTGTTGTGGCTGTGCATGGTTCTTCCACATGCTACTGGGGCCCCTGTTTGTTAAATGAATAAATTGCTAAATTGCCATGTTTTTTCAGACGTCAATCATCCAATCCAATAAATGAGACCAAACAAGAGTCAAGCTGTTTGGCACTGGCAGAGAGGATTTGGCAAGTTTTTCATGGGTGCAACCCACATACTCAACTCTGCTGCTCAACCCACAAATGCATTTTCCTTACAAATGTGGCTCCAATTAAGGGGAAATAAACATGCTTTCCAACAGTATAAGATTTATTGCCTGGAAGCATTGCTACAACAAAGAAATAACTGACCAAACTCAAATTTCTTTACTTTTTTTGCTATTATTTAGCCCCATTACTTATTTGTACGTGTGAAATTACAGGAAGCTTTCTCCATATAAAGTGTTTTATTTCAAAATGTTTTCATCCTTTATTAAGTGGTAATGACTACTTCCTGTGTTTTTATTCTGATAATAGCAAGAAAATGCCATCCAGACCATGGAGCTGCGGAACTACTTCTCCCTATTCTGCCTCCACCAAGAGACGCAGCTTATCTTCACCTACCTTCCGATCACCTCCCACATTCTTGGAGCTTTTGTTAACTCCCAGGTCCAAGGACACAGAGAGGTGAGATGGCTTTTTAAAAATAATATTTATACAAATCCACCTTTATGTCGACACCACTCCAGAAGGGTCAACCCAGTTTTAAATTGGCTACTAATTTTTATGGATGGTATAAGTGAACAGACGGGCCTTGTTTTTCATCCGGGATTTGAAATCAAGTAAAACGACATGGGTTCGATACTTCCTTCTGATCCTTGGATCCTGGAAACCAGCGTGCAATATATCCTGTGCTGTATATACTGCAGTATGTACTATTTTTGTTTTCAAACTTTATAAAAACAGAAACGAAACGTTTCTTTTTCTTTCCAGATGGGGGAGGTGTGGAACGAATTGCAGCCAAAGCTTGGGTGTCTCTTTGGTGGCAACAATGGATTGAAACACTCCATCTGAAGCCTGAACGCACACGAGATGGGGAAGAGGAAAAACGGGCGCCGAGGATTGCAAACTGGAAAATGAAAAGCTCTGTGAGCCACAGGAGAGAAACGCACAGCTTTTCCAGTTAGAGAATTGATACGTTTTGTCTGATCTTCGCCCATGTCGCCTGCAAGGGACAGCAGGCTCATAAATCACTTTATGCTCTGCTTCGACGTAAAGTTCACCTCACCATTAACTTTTTTATTGTTTGAATATGCCAGGAAAATTCTCCGAGGCGTTATTTTACAAGGGATGCGAGACTGGTGAATCTGTTTCTGCATTCTGACTGATTAGCTAAAGCACCTGTAGGTAAGACGTTTTCCACACTAAGATAGTTGAAACAAGCAGATAAGCATAGAAAATCTGACTTTATTCAAAGAGAGGATTAATTAAAATCTTACTGTTCTTGCCGAATAACTTTTGACCAGTGTATTCGTTTGTTTTACAGATTTTAGTTTGGAAGGATGTGTAGCAGCATAGTTTATTTTTTATTGTTCTATTCCTGCTTTTCGTTATTATTTACATCAAGTTTTCTCTGCCTGAATTATTTGCAAAATCCCCAGTTTTATTTCATAAGCTATTTCAAACATCTAAAACTTAAACTGTAAGATAATATGAAGGGCAGAATTAAGATCTAAGAATAATGTCTGGCACTAGTGGCATAATATGTCAATAATAACACTATAAGCTATTGATTTACTACCAAAGACAAAGTTGCCTAAATACACTCCTTTGCTGTAAATAAAAGCAGGTCTCATGCATAGCTCCAGTTAAACATTCTTTTATTTTTGGGCATATCGCCCGACAGATGAATTATTACCAGGACAAACGCAGACTGGATTTCTTTCCCATACAGTCTTTCTACTTTTTGTATTTTATGAAGAAACTCCAACACTGTACATACAGTATGAAACAAATATTTTTGGCAATTGTCAACAAGCTGCACAGAATATGAAACCTATTGAATTCAGAACTGTATATATACTGTAAATATTTTACTGAAGAGATGCTTCCTGAATTATGCCGAATCAGTTATTCTACAAATAAAATGTGAAAAACGGATGTTTTCTTTCAGTGTAGTGCTGCTTTGATTCACACGGGGAAAACCTGAAAAGAGAAAATGGTTCTAGTTATATATAAATACTCCGTATATACAGATAACATAGTTCTGTTTAGTCCACGGGATATTCTTGCTTCCTCCCACATAATGACGCAATAACCGTAACAGTGAGGGAACGGTGTAATTATCAATTTTCAGAAGACTTGAGTTTTTATATTGCTCCCTGATGTAGATGCCGTCGCTAACGGCCGGGTTATTTCCCTTCAGAGCTCCTCCACTTCTTCCAGCGTGTGGCTGAGAATCACGTCGTGACCCTGAAACTTGAAGTATCCAACAAATTTCTTCTTCTGCAGCATCAGAGGGAACCACAGTATGTCATCAGCCCACATCTGACTGAAAGGAATTTTGTCACTTTCGAACCACTGAGGCCTCATTTCTAGAAAACAGAAGAAAAAAAAAAATAATAATTAGACCTCCCGAGAATGAAAAAAACATTTTATCATCTGCCTTATCGCTGTCGTTTTTGTGCCGTTTCTTGGTTACTGTCCAGTGTGTAGCGAGACTCATTAAATCAATTCATGTTGCTTTAGGACTTCAGTTCCAAGTAGACAACAGACATCAATTACTGCGATGCAGATCACTCTTTTAAACTCATTTCCCGCTTTATCTGCTTCTGTTTTCTACAAAGGAAAACGATCATATATTAAACTGTTAAAATTAAACACTTTGACGTTATGGAAGTGTCCTAATAATGCTCATAAGAGTAGACTGAAATCATTAAAATCACTTCTAGTCAAAGATGAGGGACAAACTCCATCTTCATTCATTCGTTCTTAAGCTAAAAAGAAGCTTCACAGTCTGAGAGCTAGAATTTTTTTTTTTTTTTTCATATGAAGGCACTTGACCAGACTGCTCACGACTCAACAAACCTCATACTTAATCAGTCCCCTGATTGGGTTCGAGTATTTTTCAACCATTTGATTTCTGGCTTGTAAAATTGGTGTTAAAACCACATTATGCAATTTTCCTTAACTGTAGCACATTTCAGTTAAGCTTTTCGCCCCCACTTATCTCGTCGCCTCCTGGCTATTTGACTTCTCTTACCCTCCAGACTCTTTAGTTCACTGCTAATGCCTGAATGCTCGAGGAGCTGAGGTTTGCTGAGCGCCTCCAGACTTCACCCTGCTGACCTTGGCTAAATTGCCTGGAAAGACATCCTTGCAAATTCTTCCTGCTAAGGGCATCAACTCTTCTTTGTTTATTTACAGTCTTTACTACTGAGAGCACAATTATAGATTTTTCTCTTCCCACGTCACAAATATACCCTACTTGCTTCTATGTCTGTGTATCTCATACCAGACAGTCAAATCTTCAGACACAATCTCACATAACCGCAGTTTTAGGCGATTACAGACCCATTTCCAATTCAAAAAGCTTTTTCAGCTGGTTGAGGGACATCATATCTTTGATGAATTCTAGTCTAATTCCCATCAAATTCCCAGCCCTGAGTCTGCTTTGGTCAAATTTACAAATGTCATTCTGGTGTACTCGGACCCGGGCTGGTATTTCTGGCACTGCTCTCAAATGGCTTTCATAATTCGTGTTTGACAGTAAGATATACAGTATCGACTGCAGATCTTCATCTGCTCCTTTCCTGTGCGGCGTCCCTCAAAGCTCCACCCGTGGACCAATTCTACTTTCATTACATATTTTATGCTTTGGAGATCTCAGGTTTGTTAAGCTGATGATATGCAGCTATGCTTTCCTGTTACACCTAATAACCTTAAAAGCTCTGCTTACCTCAGTGATTTTTTTCACTACCATTACCGATCATTGTACAGGTTAGCTGTTATTTCCTGCCTTGGCATTTAAGCCTGCTGCACCTCCGCCAGTGCCATTAATTCAGCTGCAGGGTCGTCAGCTGATGCTGCCGTTCACTGATGTTTCGCCCCCTCAGCCAGTACATGTCCGCGCGAGGGGGCAAGTGGTATAAACGGGGACGTCTCCCCACCACCCCCTGCAGCTGCCTTTATTGGGGTGTCAGCCCCCAACTCTTGTCTTTCCTCCTTAACCATAGCCAGTAGCTCGCTCTCTCTGCCTCCTCCTCCAGCTCTTTCAATACTTTGCGTAGGCTTGCCCCTGCTAACCCTGCCCCACGGAGCAGCTGGACTGTTGGCTTTCCTACAAAACCCCGGCACCCAACCTCCACGGGGTAGGTTCTGGCTTTCCAACCAGCCTCTTCACACTCCGCATCATCAACTCAGCATACAAACAAAAACTACGAGGTGTTTGCACTTCACCCCTATTCTTGCCTTCCTAAGCCCTGCATGGAACCCAAAAGCCTTGCACCACAGTGGCTGGATCTGCACTTTTCATTTTATCACATCTTTAAAGTCTTACTTGAAGAAATGTGATACATTTGAAGAACAGCTGATTTTAAGTTTCAAACATCACTGCGGCAGCAAGTTACACAAAGTGTTTTACATAAAGTTAATAGGACTCAATTATATTGATTAAATATGTAATGAACTATTATTCTGCACAACTGTTACTTGGTGAATTGTACGAAGACTGCTTGGCACACTGTACAGCAAACAGTCTTCGCTTCCTCTCATAGGGCATCATTATCTGAATGTGAGTGCTACAGTGACCTAAAATCCATCATCCCAACCTCTCAGTTTCCTTTCAGCTCTCACATGGTTCTCTTATCATTTCAAAAACATCATGCTTTTCAAACTAAAACATCACTCCATTTCTTCATACTTCAGCGGGGTGCAGTGGACATCATACCATCCGATTCTGTTGGCTCTCCATTATACGCGTCGGCTCTGAAAATGTGGACGTCAAGTAACTGCGTTTCACCCACAAATTCAAATTTGATATTTCCGAGCTTCTCGAGTGCGTCCACCGTGAGACCGCTTTCTTCTTGCAGTTCTCTGAAAGGGAAAACATCAAATAAATGTTTAAATACGTGGGCCTTAAAAATAAGCTCACAGCACACGTCACACTGACGCTAAAAGCAACTAAAAATGGCAAAGTAATAATATCAGTGGTTCAAGGACACAGACTATTTCAGGGTGGCTGATTTACCCCCCCCCCCCACACCATTTTAAGATTATAAAGCAAAAATATGTGAGTGAAAGGTCCGGATAAGAGCTTGTAGGCTGAACTTTGAGATCGGGGTCAAAGCGTTGTTGAAAACTGCACCGCTACTTTTTTTTAAAACCTCCAAGAGACGATATAAGATATCTGCATTTTGCATAATGGGGTTAATTCTAATCAGAGCAAACCTGTCACCATGAGAAAAGTGGTTGCATTAACTTCAAAATGAACCACAACTTAAACGTGCAAACAGGTGTCACCGTTGTGCTCTGGTACCTGCACAAATAGAACTACAAAGAGGTGGGAGAGGTATTGAAAAATGAAAATTAAACCTCTCATGCCTGAGAATGACATGTCAGGAATTAAGTTTGTGGTCTTTCATTAGAGATGCAAGATTTCCCCGCGGTGCTGGTGCAACAGATGCAATCTGAGCCATATTCCCTTGTAAAATAAATAAATAAATAAATAAATAAAGTGCTAAAAAATGGCCAGCATGGTAAATAAAAGTAAGGGCCCTTATTTTGTCTATTTAGCCCCCAATAGTTTGATACGAGAAGATATTTTAATTTTTTTTCTGCTCAAAGTTTTGAAAGTGTTGAGTTTTGAGAGCCACTTCAGGTCCAAAAAGGCAACTTAAACAAGTGTGTTGGGGAATTCTGAAGCCTGAAATTGATGTAGAAGAAATGCAAATAAATATTTGCATACTCATAGACTGGGATTTATTACATGGAGAGACTGAAGACAATTTTCAGTACTGTCCTTACCTGAAGGATACTACAAGAAGGATCAAGTGTGTCTACCACGGTCTTTAGATCCATCGCATTTATTAGCATTCCAAATATCCAAAGCACAAAGCTGGTCTCTCTACATCAGGGGTCGTCAACTACATTTGTCCGAGGGCCGGAATTTATCTCGCCAGACACTGTGAGGGCCAGATACTCTCAT
>JAVDPK010001242.1:2196616-2208967 GCA_034780415.1 Cichlasoma orientale | reverse complement strand
CCCTGTCGCGGGCCGGATGAAAAGCTCTGGCGGGCCGGATGTGGCCCGCGGGCCGCCAGTTGACGTTCCCTGCTCTACATGTTTGAGAGAAAACAGCTTGAGAACTGGCCTGATAGCTTTTCGGGGGTTTCCTTCCTTTGCTTTGGAGCAAATTTCCTGCAGATGACTGATCACAGATTGTCCAGACTCCACGTTAATGGGTTTTTTACCTCACACTTAAAAAGGACTGAGAAAAAAAACAACATTCAAACAACTCCATTTTTTCTGTCCTCCCCTTAACCCTTACACCATCTTTACCTTGCTGTTCCATAAATGCACACAGAGTTTGGCCTTAAAATACAAAACCCGGTATTATATTTTGTGATATGTTGTTATTGGCACATGTTAAAGCTGCAACAGCATGTACCATGGCAGATATAGTGCAAGATTTTGATGTGATAATATGCACTGTGAGACTTGATAAATTGCACTTTTGTTTTTCCCTAAAGCGATTCGGAAATGTATAAAAAAATTATGCCTGCTAAAAAATCCTTTGTGTTTATAGAAATTTTACGTGTGCATATGTATTAAGCCTGGGCCATATCATATCATTCACGATAATACCGGTAAAAAAAAATCTTGCCCGGGAAAATAAATTATATCATGATATGCTAATTTCATGGCGTAAATACGTCACCCCAGCACGCAGCGGATTATGCTCACGTGTGTCATGCAGTGCTGCCAACTTTGTGACTTTTTTGCTAGATTTAGCGGCTTTTCAGACCCCCCTTGCGCCTTTCATCCTCCGCTGTCGCCGTGTTAGTTGTCTTCGTACTGCGTCCGTTCTTACGCTTTGGCGTCACCCGGACTGTTGAGGCAATTTGAGTACATGCTGTTTACACCAAATTGATCCCATGATCTGAATGTCACAATGAAAATTGAGACTCACACCAGGCAACATTTTTCCAATCTTCTATTGTCCGATTTTGGTGAGCTCATGCAAATTGTAGCCTCAGTTTCCTGTTCTTAGAAGAGTTGCAGCTGTTGTGGTCTTCTGCTGCTGTAGCTCATCTGTTTCAAGGTTCTGTGTGTTGTGTGTTCAGAGTTGCTCTTCTGCATACCTTGTTTGTAACAAGTGGTTGATTGAGTTACTGTTGCCTTTCTATCAGCTTCCCAATTAGTCTCATCACACTGTAAAAAGCACCCCGGTGCACTGCCATGCTCTATTGCTTTTAAGACCACTTCATTTCATGTTTTAAATTTAATACTGTTAATAAAAACATTAAACTTACCGCCTAGCAGCGTCCTCAATGGTTTCTCCATGCTGAACTTTGCCCCCAAACCCGTTCCACTTTCCAGCTCCAAAGCCCCTCTTCTTCATGCCCAGCAGCAATCTGCCCGGCTGAACTACGAACACAAGGGTCAGCAGCTTGGAGCTCAACATCTCACCTGAGTGGGGAGGTAAAGAAATCTGATGTTAAACTAACACGATGCATCTTTACTGTGTGCTGCCCTGACTGAGCAGCATCAGCTGCACACTCCGCTGTGTCAACATGATTACCTGCTGAGTTAAACAGTGTTAGCGTACTGAAAAATAGAAATTTTGCTGAACAGCGGGCGAAGAAAAAAGTAGTTGTTTAATAAAAACAGTACAGGTTGTGATGAGCGACTCCCGCGTTCAGCGGCGAAGCCGTGGTCACATGATGTGCTGATATGCAAGAGTGTGGATGTATACGATTGCTGTAAGACTCAGCTCACTGGGTCCATCGTTTTCTTGCTAGATCAGTTAACCGTGGTCCATGTGTTACGTTTAAATCCGTTCGACTAGAAACCACAGCCGATTAATATACCACTACAACACGTGTTATCTCACGATAACACGCTTTGAGTGCTCAACTAGAGTAGAAAAGTCCTATGTAAATACCAGTCCATCCATTTATTGTGACAAATGTTACTGAGAGCACCAACTTTATTGAAGGTTTTTTGAAATAAAAACAATCACTACCGCTAACAAATCCTACTATTATTATTTATAGGCTACTACTACTAATAATAAGAAGAACAACAATAAGACTTAATTCATGCATTCACCAAAATGGTTTTAGATGCCATCTGAAACCGATATTATGCTGTATGCTACAGAGACGTTTGGACAGGGGCAACAACACACATTTTAATGCCAACCTGTCACCCCAGAGAAGTTGAGACTTTGAGGGGTAAAGGTCGAGTTTACCACTCAACTACTGAAGAATGTTTTCCCATATAAAATTGCAAGTAATTTGGAAATCATATCATCTGTGCCATCCATCCATCCATCCATCCATCCATCCATCATTATTAAGAGATTATAGAGAATCTGGAGAAATGTCTGTATGTAAAGATCAGTGCTGAACAGGGGTGATTTTCAGGCCCTCAGATAGATCTGCATTTAAAAGCATACATTATTCTATAGAGGAAAATCACTGCAGGGGCTCTGCAAGACTTTTGATAACCGGTGAGGTGAGCATTCAAATCTAGCTAAAATTCTACCATGTACAGAAAAAACAAGCAAACAAACCAATCAACAATGAAACAAATGTAAACAAGATCCAGAAATGTAATTTCCTCCTCTGACCTATCAAAATCTGAAATTCTTGTTGGAAAGTTTTGTATCTAGGTTGTTTATGATTATGTGATTTTTTTTCTTCTTTCTTTTTTCCCCCATGTGATTTTTTTTTAAATCAGTACACAGCTCAAAAACCAGCATTTGTGATGGTATGGGGTACATAACTGCACATAGTATGGGTAGCTTGGACAGCTGTGAAGGTAACATTAGTGCTAAACCATATCCATTCCTTCAGGAAGGGTCTTGTTTGTTTCAGCAAAATAATACCCCACCACATTCTGTTCATTCAAATTCTGTTCATCTCTTGGTAGACGACTGAAGCTGATGGCCTGACAGATGTTGAGAAAGTACTGTGGGATGTCTAGAATGGACTGCAGGGTGTCCCTCCAACAATCGTGAGGTCTCTACCATCCTCCCTGGACTTATTACCTCTTTTTATTCCTGCCACTTGAGAAAAGAAAAGAAATTGGTCAGGTAAAAGGACTGGACAGAAAATGCCCAAAGTTAAACAAACAAACCAAAAAACCTTCAGGAGAACTATTGCTCACGGCGACTAAAGATTGCGAGAAAGTCTGGCTCCTTGGAAGCAAAATATAATGAAATGAGAGGTGGCTCAAGATTTTTGCGCAGCACTGTATAAATAATAATAATAAAAAAAGATTTCCTCACTAATAACAACAGATCGTTGGCACATTATCAGCTGAAACAGTCCACAGTAGGAACAGTTGTTTTGTAAGTGTTTTGCATTAAGGGGACATATATAGGCACGCACGCAGAGGGTTTGCCTTTGACCAATGGGCTGTGCATTTCTACGCAAGCGCAGTTGAGCGTGCGGCACACACGACTGTGGGCTGTAAAAACAATGTGGACGTTTTCCTTTCAGAGGAGATATTTGCACTCCTCATTGTGTTTAAGGAAGAAGCTGAAGGGTAAAACACCAGCGGAGCAGCGCTGGCTCCAACGGCAACTTAAAGACCCGTATGTGAAGGCTTCTCAGGCCCAAAACTTTCGGTGCAGAAGCGCCTTCAAGCTGTTAGAGATAGATGACAAGTTCAGGCTTTTACAGCCTGGATACACTGTGGTGGACTGCGGAGCTGCACCTGGAGCCTGGAGCCAGGTGGCAGTCCAGAGGGTCAATTCAGCCGGGACAGGTGAGAGGAAAGGTGTTTACTCACATGCGTGTGTGGGGAAAAGGAGCGCCAGACACGATTACTGCAACGCAAAGCAAAGTTAATAATGTAGATCTTAAAACTGTATGCCAGGGAGCACTTCGAGTCCATTTTGTCTGATTTCTTCATAGTGCTTTTTTTTTGTTTGAGCCTTTATAAAAGCTCATTACTTTTCCAAGCGAAAAGTAATGTGGCTCATGCCTCATTTTCTTTATAAGAAAACCAGCTTTTATTTAGGTGTCAGAAAATGTCAAATTGATTTTTTTTAAATTTTTGTTTTTAAACACCTGCAGCGTGGTTTGAATATCAGCCTGCAGACACTGAAGCTTGTCTGAATATCCATCATGTCAGCGTTTATTTTTACTGGTGCAGTTGCAAGCGCAGATTTATTGGAAGAGTTTGCGCAACATTTACCACACTACAAAAAATACTGCTCACAAAAAGGCGAAGCAGATGTGATGGACTGTGATTTAGTACTGAGCTCAAGGTTACTGAGGCCTGTGGTAGATGCATTATTAAACAGAAGGAAATTGCAAAAGAAAACTTGTGTTGGCAGCAATATAGTATGTGTCATTATAATTTATTATGCATTAACAGACTTGTCTTTCATCCAGTAATTGTAGCCACATTGGAGGATCAGCCTTAAATAACAGAAAAAATAACTTTTAAATTAAAGTGCCTGTCTTTCCTATTGTCCTAGATTCCGAGTTGCCACATGGTACGGTTGTTGGCATTGATCTGCTGAACATACCGCCTTTGGACGGTGCTCACTTCCTGTCCTGTCACGATGTCACAGACCCCGCCACACATGCCAAGCTGTTGGAGCTTCTCCCCCACGGCAAGGCTCATGTCATCCTGAGCGACATGGCGCCCAATGCCAGCGGTTTCAGGGAGATGGATCACGAGAGACTCATCACAATGTGTTTGTCTTTGATAGACTTGGCCGAGAAGATCTTACAGCCCCAGGGTTCTCTGCTTTGTAAATACTGGGATGGGATCCTTGCTCATAAACTCCAGGGAACGCTCTCAAGTGCGTTCACTAGTGTTCGAACTGTAAAGCCAGATTCCAGCAGAAAAGATTCGGCTGAACGATATTTCCTTGCTAGAACGTACAGAAAGCCAATAAAGTGACGATGGCTGTTTTATTCTGAAGTGTGTGTGTGCTCCGTTCAGTCTGAACATGAGGAAGGGGCTCTCTTAGTAGCTGTCATCAAAAGATGGCACTGTTGAGGCATCAGTAAGGCTGACTGCTCGAGGCACAGAAGCAAACACATTAAACACTGTGATGCTGGTTTTTAAGCCCTGCAAACTTAACACAGCAGCAGTGGATCAGTAATGTGTAAACCTATGCAAGAATCAGTTTGATATTCCTCAAGAGCCCGATGCAGTGTTTCTCTGAAGTTATTGTTTGCCCCAAGTGTTTGTTCTACACACTCAGACTGGTATTTGCTTTGTTACAGAAAGTCATCTACCAGTGGTGCTTATGCTAATAATTTGCACTGCCAGCCATGTAGAAATATGTAATCATTCTCTCACTGAGTGCTCACAGAGAGGGAAAACTAATACATAAGAGTCAAACACAGTATGACTAACGGGAAGTGGGATGGTGCTGAAGTGTTGTTGGGTTCAGACAGTGAAAACATGTCCATTTCCTGTGAAAATCTGATCAGCACAGTCATTTCAGACTTTTTTTGCTTCATGTTTTCCCAGATCTCCTTTAAATTACTGAGGTGAACACTTTTGTTTACCCCCCCCCCCACCTCCCAAACATACAACTGGTCATGAAATAAAAGCACATTTTGTAGTCATATAGTGTCACAGTCTTGTCTTGTCCAGACTTGTAGCTCTATTCACCAGAGCCATATTCATATACAGTATCAATAGCTTCTCTTCCCCTCTTAGTACATCGACTTTCATGCATGTACGACTAACTGTGTCATTTTTGTAGGGTATTTTATGCTTTTAATCCAGCGACAGAAATAGATTGTGAATTGCTTGCCACAAAGGTCTCCAGCTGGACACGTTCTTGGGATGTAGCTTTACCCTTGGGCCAAAAGGACCCTGTCATGTACAAATGAGTGAATAACAACAAAATGCAACCATGCACAGAGGTTCAAAGGAGGAGGAGTTATTTCAGGCACCCCAGATTCTAAAAGAAAAAAATTCCACATTCATGCCCCGTTCACAGATATGCGATTCACAGCTGGCGTACTTCTACAGCTTGTATGTCTTTCATGGTTAAATGAATCGGTACAAAAGATTAACATTTGTGTTGGCAAGCGTTTGGTTCTTCGGTAAAAAGTCAAAAGGTCAAAGCTTCTACATGGAAAAACCTTGAGCCATATGATAGCTCAAACTCCAGAGCTGAAGTATTTTTCTTTTAAATTCTGTTTCATTTGTGGGTGGATTTGTAACAAATTAATTATTACGGTTGCGAACAACAAAGTGCTTTAAATTTGCTTTTAAAGACTAGTTTCTGTCATTAGTACTGCAGTAAAATAAACCAGACGCAGTTTCTAGAGTGATAAGGAGCCCCGAGAGTGTCTGTTATGGTTCGAGATTAGCCATTTATTATAGTTAAGCAATAAAGTCGACGATATGTAACATTTAGAGGGTGTGCATGTTGCTTTTTACATCTTAATATTTTGCTAGGAAAGTATGAAAGAGGTGCAGCGATTTATCCAGTTTGTCCAGTGCAGCTCTTGTGTAATATGTCATACCTCAGTCTTTCCTCCCTGCATCAAGAATAGCTTCCTAACAGCCGCCCTTCCACTGAGACTGTCTCTGATGAGGCTTTGGCGAACAGTGGATGGATCAACTGAACAGTCAGATGCATCTCTCAAGTCCCGTGTCACGTCTTTGCTGCACTTTCTTCTATTTCTTAAAGACATGACTTTCACATACTGTTCATCTGCTGCAGATAGCTTTTTAGGCCTGACACATCTTTTAGTCTCAGACAGACCAGACTATGCTGAGACATGCCAAGTTTTTGGCTAATAGCTCTTTGGGATCAGCTTTTGGTCCAAAAATACTATTTTATGCCTGTCAAACTGTGTTATCTTAGGCATTTTTTTGTAGAGTCAGCTAAAGAAATGGGAACAAATTGTGTGGTTTTGTAACAGGCTGCGCAGTAACAAATTGGGGAAAGATGCAATTTAAAATTGATTCTTTGCTAGTTTTGTGCTATGTACAGACACAATGCTGGTTCGTCCATTGAATTTGGTACCTCTGGTGCTTAAATGATTCATAGGTCAGTGCTAAGTGGCTTAAGAAATAACAACAACACATTCCTATGAAAATGGTCAGATATAAAAATTCAGTTAAATTTTATGCTTGCCCATTTTTCTCAAATATGTCTAATGCTGAATGGATATCAAAATATTTTATTCCTTATGAAAATACAGTTCACCAAATCACTCACAAGCTGCCACTGTTTTGAAATCATTTTAGCCCTAAATTGTTTTTTTTTTCTAAGTCTGATCATGTCATAAAAAGAAAATTAAAATCCTAATCAAGCCCAAATTTGCATTAATGCAACAAAGAAAGAGATGGCTCACATGAATAAATTAATATTGCTGCTATCTGGCCTTTCTGTCTCAGGAGTGATGAGTAATACAGTGTGAACTGAAACATTCATGCGTCTTGGTAAAATTAACAGCATAGACGGGAGACTGACCCCTAAAGATGATTGCTTAGAATGAATGGGAGCAGCCATCCCTGCTGATGAAGCTGATAGTGCAAGATGTGAACAGATGACCAATTTTACTTCTCATTACTTGTTGATTATTCAGCCCTTTGCTATTTAGATTTAAATTATTTTAGAATTACTGTGGGATTTATGTAAATTCCACTGGACCCGACTGCTCGGGCTCAGGATAAATGATGATTCATTCACAGGTTAATTCATTCTTCTCTGGCCAGCTGCAGGTACAGCTGTAAATATTAGTAAATGAAGAGGGGGAAACAGAAAGCCACAAATTTTGATATCCAGATCTGTCTACTGAGATGTCGTAATTCCCTTTACAATCTGCCACATAACACCAGTTTGAACTGCTTTGATTTGTTATTGTTGCATATGATTATATGGAGTGCTTAGATACTTTTGATCTACAATAACATCACGTTTCCATATCAGTCATGGTAAAAAAACTACACCCTGTCTCAGTTCTAAGGTTTTATATGTCAGGACATCATTAAAAAAAATATTCTTTCCTTAAAATTAGGAAAATTTAACAACAGATGAACTACAAACATTACATGTTGCATCATGTCATTATTTAACAAAAACTAAGCCAAAATGTAGAAGCAGCGTGTGGCGCTGTGCATTATGGCCAAATATCTCCACTTTGATCTCATCCGTCCAAAGAACATTGTTCAAGAAGTCTGGTGGTTTATGTGATTTTGCAAACCTAAGTCATGCTGCAATGTTCTTTTTAGAAAGAAGAGGCTTTCTGCTGGCAATCCGTCCAAACAAGCCATATTTGTCCAGTCTTTTTTTTTTTCTAGTTTTACTGCCATAACCTCGGAGGCCTGTTGAGTCTGAGATGTAGGTTTTGGGTTGTGTTTTTTTTTTTTTTTGCAATTTCTCTGAGCACTGCACGGTCTGACCTTGGTGTGAATTTGCTGGGGCATCCATCCTGGGAAGATTAGCATCTGTCTGGAATGTTTTGCACTTGTGAATAATCTTTCTCACTGTAGAATGATGGACTTCAAATTGTTTGGAAATGGCCTTATAACCCCTCCCAGATTGACAGGCAGCAACAGCTGCATCTTTAAGATCACTGCTGATGTATTTCCTCCTTGGTGGTGTGTTAACACACACCTGAGCGCTCCAGATGAGCAAACTTCCACAACTTCTGCCTTTATAGGAGGTGATAAGACTTGCTGATGCATTTGATTATCAGCTACTGGCTGCTACTTACCCTCTTAATTGCTATGAAAGCATTATGGGTGTATTTAGTTTTTCGTACACCGCTTCTGTGTTTTGGTTTAATGTTTGTTAAATAATCAATCTGTGTAATAGTTCATGTTTTATTGTTAATCTGAGGTTGTATTTATCTAATTTTAAGACCTGCCAAAGACCAGATGATTTTTATTATGTCCCTATACAGAAAACCTTATAATTGAAGGAGGGTGTATTTCTTTGATGACGTAGAAAACGTTTGTCATGCAACAAAACTCTGCATTTTTTTAAAAAAAAAAAGATCTTTTTAAATTTTGCTCTGTCCCACTAATAAAAACAAACATTGACTCTAATATTAACACAGTGGAAGTCTCAAATTGGCAGGAAATTAAAGAAATGGAAATATCATTTCTAACCATCGTGCCTTTCATTCTCTTGGCTGACCTGAGTTGCCAAAATGAATTGCTCGTCTGACAACATTCATCAGTCCCGGTGCCTGTCCCTGAATGTTAGCAGACTGAGCCAAGCAGGCATTCACTGACATAAAGTAATGAATACTATTATGATGATAATTTCATACCATCTTCACAGAAAAAAAAAAGAAAGAATCTGAAATCTTATGGCTGTATGAAGACTGCAACTCTTTTTACTAGCAACACTTTCAGTTCATGATGGCAAGCCATTTAACATAATGGAAAATTTCTGATAAACAAGCATGTTTCTAAGAATATGTGGGAGGAAAAAATATTCTCTTCAGACATTATTTTCATAGTGCTTCATTGCCTCTCAGACAAACGTAAAAAAAAAAAATAAAAAACTTATAGGTGTTTTGTGTCTGCCTCTCTGGCATTGTTATAGAAAAGGACACATATCAGTGAATAATCGTGATCTTTGCTCATTGGGGGTTGCAGCAGTCCTGCAGAAAAATGTCAGGAACATTATTGCAAACAGGGTGAAGGTTGGTTGTGGTATGAGGGTTAAAGAGACACCGGATAAACAAAGCAGCCCCGTATCTATTGACATTTACAGGGCAGAGAGGAAAATGGCTATAAAAGGTAAATTGAGAGATAAAAACTTTGAACTAACTTTGTGGTAAGATTTTTTGCAAGTGTGGAAGTTCTTCAGGTCATTTCTGAAACTTGGCAAACTAATGTGCAGTAAAAGAGTGCAGAGAAGGATGATGATCACACACTGTCCAATGTCCTTTTCCTAATCACTTTTCTTTGACCTCAGTGGAAAATGTCGTGAAAAAGATGTGAAGGTGAATTTATAAGAATTTAGGAAATGTGTAGAGAATCCGACACTCGCACCAGACTCTTTAACAATGTGACAGCGGACGTCTGCCCCTTTAGAAACTAGAACGTCCAGAAGATGGACTACCGAATGCACACCTTACTTCAGCCCCGGTGGAACTCCTTTCCACCTTTTTAGGATTTCTGTGCTCAAAGTAAAATTCCCTGCTCCCAGTCTTAATCCTAAACACTGAAAATAAAGCAACGGACATTACTAATGCCGGCTGAACGAGCTTAAAAACACTTTGATCAGTTAATGCAGCTCCTAATATTGATTTAGAGAGCGTCCATAAATCTGCATTCTTCATGCAGTCATTCCTTGATAAGAAGCAGATTTTACCACAGCAGCGTATTGTTCATAGTTAACCTTTGAGCGGTTCCACTTGTTATTTATTTTTTCTAACCATTTTCATGAATTATGGGATGAAATTATCACCTTTCTTTTCCTAAAGGATGGTCCAGTGTATCCTGTGCTAAACACCGAAGCACCTTTCCTTATTATTTAGAGAATTTGAACAGCTACTATTATGGTTGCTGCTTCCAGGTCACTTCCCTCCATTAGGAACATTTCTTAGGCAAATTTGACTATTCAACCACACCCTTGTTCTCCCTTCGAGTTTACTTGCTTTACTTTGAAGGTTTGTTCCTCATGAGGCTTTCTTTGTTTTTAATTCCCTCCTTTTTCCCCACCCTTGTTGTGTCTGATCGAGTTCACCTGTTCCTTATTACCTGTCTGTGTCTGTTCCCCCAGTCTTTGTCAGTTTATTTTCTGGACTCCCTCTTTCTTCTTTGGTGTCTCCATTTGGCTCCTTTATGTTTAATTTGTCCCATTTTTTGTTTTTTTAATGCATTTTTTTTTGTTATTTTCTTAATAGTTGTTGAAGTGCCTTTTCATACCTGGCTGTCTGTGCTTGAATCCACTTTATGAACGTTATTACCAACGTGCCAACTGTGTTAATGCTTTGAATATTATACAATGTTTACATCTTAGTAACATAATGTCTGCACTGCACTATTTACTATTGCGCTTTCTGCTTTTTATAGTCAGCACTCTGTAAACTGATAACTGCAACATTTACTCTGAGAGGTCTGAGCTGATGAAACATTATGTTCAAAAATGGCTGTTCTTAAAAAAAAAAAAAAAAAAATTATGCCCTTTGACGTCTAGCTTTAAACCCACTGGAGCTGTGGAATAATAATGCTTCATTATTACCATCAGCTATCCTTTGAAGACTGAACAGCACTTATCAGTCTTTGCAAACACTTCAAGCATTTGAAATGGTTAGATCTTAACATGAAGTTCCCCGTGAATCAGCTAAAGAGTGCATAGAATTTGATTTCCCTCAGTTTTTCTTTGTCAAGCCTTCCTTCATTCATATCTAATCACTTTGTATCATTAAAACCTTTCACGGTTTTACTAAAAAAAAAGAGGGCAATAATGGTTCTAGAAATAGCGAATATTAATATGTGTTAAAGTGGTAGAATATGGGACTTTTGACTCTCAAGTAAAAAAGCAGACATCAAAGAACAAATGAGTTCACTCAGGGGCATCGTTGGGATATCCGTTGTCTAAAGGTCAAGCAGTTGAAATGCGACTCAAAATGTTGGATTGGACTTTAAATGTTATTATTCCCTCATTTACCAGTCTCTCTGGTACACTCAAATCCAGGCAGTAGGTCTCAGATCTCTTGGCGGTGTTGGTATTAGTTTAACTACAAAAACAATATCATGCATCACTCTTTTAGATAATGCTTGTGTTTAATTTAATATTGAACAAATGTCTTTCTGTACGATCCTAGTCTTAAATCAGCATGTTGCCCCGGTGCTTGAACTTTTTCAGTTGACTGAAAATATTGTCTGACATTGAAAAGGGACATGTAAAGAAAACTGATCTGAATATTATTTATGCTTTTTTTCAGCAGGACATTTATGATGTCGGTGGGTTTCCTTTCATGAACTGATTGCTTCAGGCCAATGCTGCAGAAAGGACTTTGATTTGGCCATTTTAAAACATTAACTTCATTCTTTTTTTGGCTATTCTTTTTGGCACAATGTGTGTTTTTTTAATTTTCTTGCTACATAATCCGCTTTCTCTTGAAATTAAGCTTAGTTCTGTAATGAGATGCAGAACTGCCTCCCAAACCATGACACTAACACCACCATGTTTTATAGCTGAGATACAGTAATAATACTGGAATACAGTTTTCCTTTTTCCAAACACAATGCTTCTCATTTTAAAAATAAACGTTTAATTTTGGTCTCATCCACCCACAATCAACAGCCTTCAACAGCCGTCTGGCTTGTCCTCATTATTGCAGATAGGCCGCCGTGTTCTTTTTGGAGAGCAGCAGCTTTCTCCTTGCAGCTGTGCCAAGCACACCGTTGTTGTTCAGTGATCCCCTG
>JAVDPK010001242.1:2155138-2183874 GCA_034780415.1 Cichlasoma orientale | reverse complement strand
TATATAGATATATATATATATATATATATATATATATATATATATACATGTGTTTTAATTGAGAGTTCTGATGGGCACACATTTTTTTGTGTGTGTTGTTGTGCCTTGTGACTGATGAATTCAGGAAACTTTTATAGTTTATAGGCTGCACTGTTGCCGAGCAGTATTCTAAACTCTTTGCCATTCCTAACAGTTCTGATAGATACATACAACCGTGCATAGTACATTGCTGTATTCATTTTCTATAATATGCTGCCTGGAGAGTGCCACTCTCTTAATGCCCTGGAGCGTTTTTAGGCAATTCTTCTTCGCATTCCCTTCCCTAAATAAAGACACAAAACAGAAAATGTGAAAGCACAATGTTCATCTTCAAGTCAACCTTTTCTCTCATTTTTTTTCCCCGCATACATTTACACACATGAACTACCGCTGTGCTCACTGAACAAGGCACACACCTGCGCCGGCCCTATTGTTAAAGGGCAGCTACCAGCATGAGTCACGGCTCAGTAGAACGAAACAACAAACAACTACAGATTGTTTTAACATTATTGTTTTTGAAAAGCCATTACAGTGCTGCAGTAAACAGTTGTTTTACATGGAGGGCATTTCAGCCCCTGTAAGAGGTGTGATCATCAGTCTCACACCGATTAGGAAAAAAGTGCTCATTTTATCTCAAAGTTTGCGAATAATAAAAATTGTTTATGACTCAAGAAAGATAAATACGGGAGATCAAGAGAGATTGTAAAATACCAGTAAACAAAAGGCAAAATCTAATGTGTGCTAAAAAAGGTTAAAAAGAATGCAACAAGACAAAGCAGATGGAAAAACAGCTTTGTGAGTGGGGGATGTGTTGTTCGAGGCTACCAGTAGAGCCTTACGATTTAGACTTCTGTGCTAAATCTTTGTAGAACCTATGATGTAACCTACGTAAGTGGCTGACGTCGTTACCTGCGTTCATGCTTTTGCATGCTGTTTTATGTTTTATTTAACTTATGGTTGCGTCTTTTTGTTTTAAATGTGGTGCCAACCATGATAGCAACAAATAAAATGCTGGGGCTTTTACCCTCCTGACTCCACACTCTTTGTTGTGGTCAGTTTTTGTTTTCTCTTTTTTTTTTCATAAGCAAACATTTGTTTCTCAAGTTCTTCCACTTCTTTATACATTCCCTCACGTCCATTCCAATAGGTTTATCAGTCTCCTTCCAGGTATTTGCTGACATCTGTGAGTCCTTATATCGAAGCTATGATTATTCTTCCTCATATTAAGGAAATAATTGTTACTCTGTCACTTGATCAAAGTAGCAGAAATGCATAGGACGCATTGACAGTACTGAACAGGCCAATCACAATAGTGGCCCTGATGCAACGTGTAGTTACATTTCCCTGGAGGTGCATATCAGGTTATGTTGTGGGGTTTCAGAGGGATTTCCTTTGTGTGGTTGCTAGCTGTTGCTAGGTGAATTCAGCTACAAAGAGGGTACTTCACCAAAAACCTTTTTGGTCACTAGCAGATTGCCAGCATTACCTGTACCTGTAGTTTGCATGGAAAACACTTTTCTGTAAACACATGCCAACTACTCATTTAGTATTAGTGAAACTTGAAAAAGTGCAATACAAACTGTTACACAGATCTTCAGAGTAAAAGTTGTGCCGTAACTACTGCAGTCAACATTCAAAAAGTATGACTTTTACCCCGTTTTTATTTCGGTTTGTGTCGCACTTTCACAGTTTCAATGCTATTCTGTGAAACAATGACACAGACGAGCCCTGCACAGTTCCAAACAAAGCTACTTATTATACCTAACTATGTGATTATGACCAACACATGTTTTGGGGACATTCTTGTACAAACAAGGAAAGAAAAAATGCTGCGATTGTTAAAAACAGCTGTGACTGTACAGAACTGTGTGTTGCAGCAAATTATATTTTTACCTCACTCGGGGAGGTGGAGGGAGGTTGTCAAAGGTCAAAGTTACTAAAATGTTTTCAAAATTAAAAAAAAAAAACCCCTATCTCATCATTCCTAAAATTTTAAATTCATAACTCACTGAATTCTTTTGATTTATTATGATGAAATTTGGTACTCGGGTATAACAAGTTAGTTAATTGTTTTTTATTTTACATTAAAATATTCATAATAATGCAAAGCAGATGAAAAATTCATTGAAATATAATTTGAAAATTTTGCGAATGGTGGGGGTAGGGTTCTTTTCTTTAATTTGTCCTTTGACCTTGAAAATGAAATCATATGTTCTTTCCTTAACTTTATTTGCAACTTATACTGTTGTGGATGTCACGTCTGGTGACTTGGGCATGATGTTTGACTTTTATATTTTTTATTTACAGTATGAATACATCTGAGCAATATGCAGGTAACAGGTTAGTGTGAGGATGAAGTTATTTGATGCTACAAATAACATTTTCTGTTTAAAGTAAAAAGAATTAAAACAGAGAATATACTGAAAATTTATGCCTGCTTTATTCTTCTCCTTGAAACCATGGGTGGTTTTTATTGGGATAATTTAATGAATTTACAGCTCAGTGCGCCGCGCTCTCTCGGCTAATATAAGTCATTGGAGCTCACCCAGTAGCCTCTTTCTTTGTAGTTTCTCTCATCTATATGACAGCAATCATTCTATTAAGCCAATATTTATTTAATTACACTTTGGATCTTGGTTGGTTTGGATCAGGAATATGGCCTACACCCTATATTGGTCTTCACAATCCACAGCAAAAATCACAATGAATTATACATGCGCATGTTTCAAATAATTAGAAGCGGTAGTATCAAAAACATTCAGCCCAAATGACTGGTTGGTTAAAAATGGGAATCCTGCCTAGAAGCAGCAGGTAGCCACCTGTCAAAACTGGGGTGAAGTGCACCAAAACCGCTTGTAACACATTAATGCACCTAAAGAATTATCACACATTGCACAACAGTACTCAGAGGGAATTTAACACTAAATGCACTGCGTTACACATTGCACCGCTGAAAAAGTTTAGTTTGGTCCAACTTTTTTTTTTTGCCAGAAGACCCTGCATTCTTGATGAAGCCATTTTTTTTATTGCCCCATGAATATGTGTACAAAATTTCATGGTAACCTCTCCAATAGCTGAGACATTTCAGTCTAAAACATGATGGTGAACTGAATGACTGATACAGTGCCACCGAGGCTGGAAATGACATAATCTCACCGCTGAATCTCATGACTATAGAGTCATTTCTGGGGGAGATTGAGCTGGATTGTTCCATTTTACAAAAAAAGTTCCCATCATGGAAATTTCAATTGTCTTATCGGTTCATTTCCAATGTAACAGACACACAACGGCAGCACTGAACATGGCAATAGCTGCTGCTTCTCAACAGGAGCATAGGTAGATATTATTGTTATTCGTCGGAAAGAGCAAAATGAAATGAAAATACAGCAAGCGCGAGAACACCAGCATGCTTCCAGGTCAGTCAGTGTGAATTGTGAAAGAAATGGCAAAGCTGACTCACTGATTATTCCCGGCCAATGTTTTGTGCATTTCTAAGAGGCAGGAAATTTGTCTCTGCGCCAGTGGTGCATTGGAGTTCAATGATATCCCGATTCCGTGTGTTCATCCAAATAGGTGAGTCATGTAACTGAAAGGTGCTACTGTTAAAAACCAACTGCCAAGGAAGTTCTGCGCGCACCGTACTGCTGTCCATCTTGTTTTGTGTTCAGCCGCTTATTGTTGACATTGCTGCACAGAAAGACACTGCAGTTATGGAAAAAAATAAATAAATAAAACGTCACTATTAATCAATACATTAATAGAAGTAGAAGACAGAGATGTAACTGATGATTTAGTGCCAGATGTGGGTGTGCTGGTGCCAAGCTCGAGTCTGTGCACAGCCAAGGCACCGTGTGACTTTGCATCTGAGATTTTAATGTATATTTGTTTTTAAATACCCTGTCAGAGATGATTTATGTGGCTACTTTGATGGCTCTCTTGTTGAGATTCAGCAGCATAAAATCAGGTGACATTATCCATGACAAAATTGGAATGAGCTTATTCTCTATCATCGAACTGGATGTGCAATCACAGTGACAATGGGCGAGTAACCTATCACCAGGAGGCTGGTCTTAAACTGGGGGGAGATGAAAACAAATCTACTCTGGGTGAGCAATTTTGTGCATAACTTTAATTGCATTTCTAAACCTTGCAAGAAGGTGGTAATCTACCCTGAAGGCATTTCTGCTAATGTTTTACTGAAGACAGTTATTAGTATTTACTGAGAAAATTATTGTTGTATGAAAGTAATAGAAAAAGACAGCAGCTATTTTAGGGTAATGCATTTTTGTATGACTGATCTGCATTATCCCATGACACATGGCAGCTCCTTTGGACATATTGCTATGTATTGAATAATAATATTATTATTCGACAGATAAAACAATAAAGGGGCAGATTTGTGTATCAGTTGTAGCACAAAACATTTAATTTTCATGCGCTTTATTCCAGTTTTGCATCATTTACTGTATTCATATATATATTTTTACACCTGATTGAATCTGGTTAACTGATAGCTATTTGTCAAACTGCAGAGATTCCTTGGGCACAGCCACTGGCATACAACTAATTTAGCCCAGCAATCAGGCACACTGATGTACTGTATCTTTAGCACCGACTCTCAACATGTGAAACATGTGCTACAGCAGGTGACCGCAGGTGCAGGCTGTCTGCTGATGTGCAACCTGTGCACGCGTCTTAATGGCATTCATTACCATTTCAATTTCAGGTTTAAAACTGCTCCAATCAGAAATGTTTATTAAGCTTGTAGTGGTTTACTTGGATTTATTTATGACCTGAATGACCCTACCGATTTCACTTTCCAAGCTTTTTCCAATTTATTTTTATTCTCTGCCTAATTCCCTGACTTTTTGGCACCAGTAAACAGTTGTTTGGAACAAAAACACTCCAAAAATCCACTTTAGCTGCCTGCCCAGTAACAAATGTCAGAAAGACAAAGTTTGCAACTAGCGTGTAAACAAAACAGCATTTTCCTCCTAAAGAGCCACATATTTCCCCTGAGGAGTTAATAGAAAACAAAACAGGATTAAGATAGTGGATATTGAACTACTATTCAGGGTTAACACGTGTGTAAATGAGCAAACTACATAAAAAAAAATCCATGTTGCAAATCACATTAATGGCATTTAATATTGTTTTAACATGTATAATCTATAATCAGTATACAGAGAAAACCTAAGCATTTAGAAACGCATTAATCTTGAGTCAACTGTATTATTGTTTTGAGGTGTTTCATGAAGTGAGTGCAGAACTATTCTTTCATGTTGCAAGGCACAAACACATAACTTCATTATCAGCCACCGGGGATTGCAGATTCACAGCTTGTGCAATAAAGTTATGAAACCTGTAACTCATCTGCAGTGCAACAGTCTTATTATACAGTTAACCAAACAGTAATTCTCCTCCTTCTTTATATGGTATTTCTGAGGTTTATGACCTGAGGTGGTGCTGATTCTCAGATTACAGAGATAAATTTGAGTGAGCTGCCATGTACAGTCATTACAGTAAAGGTAATGGGCATGCTATCTGTGAATATAAACGCTAGAGAAATCTGCTGGTTGAGTTCTTACTGGCTCCTTTGGTTATGGTAGATTAGAAGTTTTATGTTTTACACCAAATCCGGCACTACCAGACATTTATATTTGCAATAAGAAGAAATTCACAAATTACTGTTTATTTCAAAAAGCATCTATTCCTCTACTGTAAAACAATAAGTTAGTGAATAATCTGTGCTATATTAAAAGGGTGTGAGATGAAACTGTAAACATTCGGACAATAGTATTTCTTGGGGAGTTACCAGAGAGCAGAACTCCACAAACTTTTAGCCGCATGTGAATATAAAACAATAATAACCCTAAAGCTCTACCACAAGTTTCAAATGCATTACATCATCTTTTGGGCACTCTGTTGCTCAATAAAAATAAAATCTTAATGAGGTAGCTGCTCTTAAATTGTTTATGATTTTAGGTCTTATGACAGATTAATTCTTATGTGGATGAAAGCAATGGTATCTCGAATAGCCTCATATACTTATATTTTAGGTGGCATATACAGACACAGCCATCTCCATCCTCCACGCCAGCTGCCAGCCGACTGCCAGCCATCTTGAAGACAGTTTCCCACTAGGAGTCCACCTTCCTTCTCCCGGGATGTATCTGCTTTCCACTATGAACACGCCCCTTTCGTTCAATTGCAGAATGTCACCAAGAGGTGGCACTTTTTTTACAAAAACTTTGACTTGTATATTTTCACAGCTTACATACATTTTTCCCCCCACCCACTGAATACAGGTAAAGTCATTACAAGGTGTTGATCAAGTTTTGAAAATGTAAAATAGGTCAAACTGACAAACTGACTGCAAATCACCAAAACTATTCCTAGCAAACATTTTTTCAGACCAGGGCTAAGGCACATATATTTAACACAGAGAAACAGGACAGACCCGGGGACACAGAAATGGAGACAAAACCAGACAGAAACACCAGGGAGTCGAGGAATATAACAAGCAGTAACCACGAATGAAACTGAACTAGAACCCAAAGACTATTGAAAAGAAACAAACTAGGAACCACAAGAAAGAAATATTACAAAAACTCTGTCCTGGGTCCGGGATCCAGGGACCATGACACGCTATTCATACCTGCATCATAGCTCGGGCTCTGGTTTCAGCGCTGGTGCATAATTGCTTGGTGCATACTCTGAAAGAAAATAAATTATGACAGAATCTGCAAACTGCATCTGTGAATCATCTCGTAGTAGCCTTTCTTAGCCTCGGACATCAACGCTCCAAATGTGAAATAGTAATTCTAAGGTTTTACATATCAGGACCAAAAAATATTGTTTTCAATTGTTTTCCTTATGATTTTATCAGTCGCTCACATTGTTGTGGAAAAATTTTGTCCCACTCTTCTTTACAACGTTGCTTCAGTTCAAGTTTGAAGTTTGTGGGCATTCTTTTATGCACAGCTTTCTTAAAGTCTTTCTTAAAGCATTTTGATCACGTTGAGGCCTGGACTGGACTGTTGGGTTTTCTCTGTAATTACTGTATGGTCTTTACCTTACAATATAAAGCACCTTGAAGCTACTGTGATTTGGCGCTACATAAATAAATTGAATTGAACTGAATTGAATTGACTGGGTCATTGCGGCACCTTGATTCCTTTTCTTTTTCAGCCATTCTGCTGTAGAATTGCTGGTGGGCTTATACTTGGTTGCATGACCCAGTTTCAGCCCGAATAGGCCTATTAGCTGTTGGACAGATGGCCTCACATTTGACTCTAGAATACTTTGGTATACAAAAGAGTTCATGGTCCACTCAGTGACTGCAAAGTGCACAGGCTGCAAAACAGGCCCAGATCATCATCCTTTCACCTCTGTGTATGACAGTTGGTATGGTTTGTTTGCGCTTATATGTTGTGTTTGGTTTGCGGCAAACGTAGCGCTCTGCATTATGGGCAAACATCTCCACTTTGGTCTCATCTGTCTAAAGAACATGGTTCAAGAAGTCTTGTAGTTTTTTCAGATGCCATTTTACAAACCTAAGGCATGCTGGGGCATCCTGGGATGATTAGCATCTATCTTGCATGTTTTGTGAATAATCTTTTTCAGTGTGGAATAATGGACTTCAGTTGTTTGTAAATGGCCTAATAATCCTTCCCAGATTGATGAAGAGCAACAGTTACTTCTTTAAAATCATTGCTGATGCTGTTCCTCTTTGCCATCGACACGCCCCTGAATGTTCCAGAGGAGCAAACTGCTAAAACTTCTGCTTTTATGGGGGTGGTCACACTTAGTGATGATCAATTAATCAAGTATGTATTTATTAGCAGCACCTGGCTGCTTCTTACCCTTTTTCATCTTCTGTGGAAGCAGTAAGGGTGTGCTTTGTTTTTCACACATCTACATTTTGACTTAGTTTTTGCTAAATAAATAACGAAACAGTGTCATGTTGTTGTTCATCTGAGGCTGTATTTAATTTTAAAACCTGCTTAAGATGTTTTTTTTTTTAAATTATAAAATGTAAAAAGAACATGTGATTTCTTTTTCACAACTGTACACTTATCGACGTGCTTTTGGTTGTGGCCTTGATGATGATCAAATAATAGAGGAGTATACTTGAGTACTGCGCTCTTGCAGTCAGTCAACTTACACTGAGCGTTTTACATGTTGAATCCAGGGATTGTTGTATCACACCAGTTTTAATTTACTTAACTGGCACGTAGACTCGGAGTGCCAAACACCATTCCAGCATGCTGTCTAATGTTAGACAAAGCTGTCCATTCATAGCCCACAAATATTTAGATAATCTCCCAAAAAGATATGTGTGAGCAAACATCAAGCTAGTCACATGCAATCCATCATCACTAAAAACAGCACAATCCCCATTGGTGATGTTTTACACATATGATGTGGTTAATCCCTTTTATTACACTGTTGCCAAGATGGATGTGTACAAAAAGACACACTGGACACACTGGACAGGTCATCAGAATTGAAGGTGAGATTGGTGTATTTTTTTGTGTTTTTTTTGGTGGCAGTTGTAAATAAACCTTGTAAGCAAATAAACAAATAAATGACTGGCAGCCAGGGGAGAAAAATATGCCCTTCAGGTCAGTGTTCTTATCATGACTTCATGTGAAAACTATGAATAGCACCAAGGTCAAAAAATGTCTCAAAAGTTTTAAACAAAAAAGCAATTTCAGAAAATCCAAGAGGAGGAATGACTAACAGCTTATGCTAATCCAACCCTCCATTTCTTTTATAAGTCCTCTAGAAGTATATCTGCTCATACTCATTCAATGGCATCTCCATACAGTACTTATGAAATAAGTTAGCTGAACCTGTACATGTGCAAAGCTGTTTGACAGATAATTAACCCACATTATTTTTGATCATTGTCATAATACTTGGCAAATCGCATTAGTTATATTAATGTATGTGTCTGCATAATCAGGGACCTACAGATACAAATTAGCAGCTAACTTAAACTGGAACCACACCACACTCCAACCCTCTCATCCCAGTGTACTGAATGTCTTATTTGAATATCTGATATACAGAAAAAAAATGCTTATTGCCTACATTATATCAGCCTAGACCCTGGAAAACAATTTTTCACCATTCTCTGACAGGGTATAAGCCAAACACTGAGTTAATTTATGGAGACAATAATCAGCAGATTAATCAGTAATGACAACAGCTACAATGCAGGCCTGCAACTAATTAAACCTTGTAAAGTTTTTACAGAAATAACAAGGATGACAATTAATTTACACAGCAGCTGTTAATTTATGTCATATAAACAAATAATGAGGAGAAACCTGCTAATAAGAGATGTAAAAGTGTTCCTGTAATACATGTACCACGGAGACCCGCAGTTATCAATGGGAAGCCTCCGGGCCAGTGCTGTCTCTTTGTAATATTTTATGCAGCCTCTGAGTTGGGCAAGGAAAAAATGTGCTCCTGTACATTTCATGTGTCCACAGCTCCTGTCAGATTATGATATGGCAGAAAGCGACAAAGGTTTCTTTCTAACTTTTTTTTCCAGCCACCATAGCTGACTAAATCTCCCTAACATTGTCAAAAACATCAGGTGGCAAGGAATATAACAGCCACCTCACTAATGGTAAAATTTTTTATTTTTTTTTTAAAGTGCAAAAAATGACTGAAACACTCGCTTAAAAGATTTGATTTTCAATCATCTGCTGGCTGCCTAAAATCTTTGCATGAAAACTTACAATGATGTTTACATTGCTTAAGTCCAATCATGTTTGCAGCAATGCAACAGTAACATAAAACATAAAAAATATTGTATGCTGCAAAAGAAAACCTTTAAAGTATCACCACAGCTGTAAAAGCAATGCATTTCCTAGTTAGCACCAAAACAGCCCAACAACACCAAAACGTAACAGGACGCAAACACACTTCAACTCTGAGTCTTCCTTTAAAGCCCTAACGTAGACTTTTATAAGGGTGTTAGCTGATTTTTGGGCACAGAAGACAAAAACATTTTAGCGCTTCCACTTAGCTTGCTGAAGTAAAAAGTGATTTCCTATAAAAAAGGGAAAGAGGTTCAGGCAGGTAATGTGTCTAGTTTCTGTGAAAGTTTAAACTCCACAGCTAATCCAGAAAAGTGAGGCGCTTGATGTTCACCCCCCTCCAGAGGCTCACTGTTAGCAGGTGGGCTTGAAATCTGATGTTTCAGGGAAACAAAGGTTAGTTTAGGCATACAGCTGTGTGTACTGTGGTATAGCCTAATGCTATAATCAATAGATGTCTGAAATAGAGCATTAAAAAAAACAGTTTTAAGTTTACAGAAATAAATAAATAAAAGAAAGATGGGGAGAGCCTCCAGTAAAGGGCAATTTTTTTTTGGTTTAAATATACACCCATTACTTTATTAGGTACACCTGCTCAGCTGCTCGTTAATGCAAATATCTCATCAGCATTTCTTATCATTAAATGCCAGCAACTCACTGCATTTAGACATAGTCAAGATAACTTGCTGAAGTTCAAAGTAAGCATCATTATGAGAAAGAAAGGTGATTTAAGTAACTTTGTGACATGGTTGTTGGTGCCAGATGGGCTGGTCTGACTAAAAAAACTGCTGATCTGCTGGTATTTTCCCACACAACTACTTCTAGGGTTTACAGAGAATTAATGGTCTGAAAGAGAGAAAATATCCAGTGATCAGTCAATCCGGTCAATCCAGCGCACCTTTGGGATGCAATGGGAGATTTGCGTGATCGATGTGCAGCCGACAAATCTGCAGCACCTGCATCACGCAAAACCAAAATCTCAGTCAGCATGGATAAAAATCTCTGTGTAATGTTTACACCTTGTTTGTTGACATAAAGAATTAAAGCAAAAGGGAGGTCCAATCGGGTATTAGCGACATATACTTAACTGTTCAGCTGAGTGTTCAGTATGTTGATGCAATTTTGAGCGGTTCTGTTGAAGAAAGCCATCTTTACGCTTTCATCATTGGCATCTCACAGTGGAGCGAGAGATGCCAGAAAATTGTTCCATTTGATGCTTTGTTGCTGTGCCCTGGAATGAAGATACACTCCTTCACATTAAACCAGCATTCTTATGCAGTGAAAATAACCCAGAGAAATTATCAGAAGTTCGACTAATGTGCAAAGACAATTTTCCTTTCATCTTAAAGTTGGTTATGGGTGCATTTTCCCCAAGATATTTTAGAATTAAATGCTCTCACCCATAAAATTTGAAATGCAAAAACAGTGATAAGAGTCATGTGACTCACATCCTGATTTCACTGTTAGCAATAGAATTGTCTTTCTTGTGGTTTCTCGCAAAGATTTTTTTTCATTTAAATATGTACAATGTGACGAAATACAGTGAATGCAGGAAAGAAAAAGCATAAAACCAAATAGTATTAATTATTTTTTAAAGCTGCAGAATACAGAGAACACAGCCTGAAGGATTTGTTTCCATAATTACCACAAAATTAATGAGCTAACTGAAGCAGTGTGTCCTGCGGCAGTTTTATATGCCTTTTTCTCAAATTTGAGAAATATTAAGTGGGTAAATTTAAGCAACACATGTCCTGTGGAAGATAAACATTCCCTTTATTAGTTTATGCTACTGGCCCAGTAATTTGTGCTTGTTGTGGTGTGAAACATTCCCCAGTGTATTACCCAGACACAAACCATTTCATATTCTAAAATGCAAATGTGAAAAGGCCCTTTTAATAAAACATTTGTTGTCTAATAAAAAGGTTTAAAATTTCCTTTCCCACATTCATTGCAGATCCACAGTGGGGAAATAGCGGTGTATCGTGTATTACCAACAACAAACAGTAGTCTGCAAACAATCACTATACTAAAGTATTCATGTGAAACTTTTTCATAAGTGACTGATAGTAGTCAGGCTTCTTGAAAAATTACACTGAATAACTTGTACCTTGTATTGGCACTAAAGATTTAGTACCAGCTATGACTTACCCAATTACCTACGCATTAGCTTTATTTTTTAAGTGTCATTTACATGGCAGCCAAAGGTTCTCCTACACTAGAGCTGATCAGATAGCAATGACTGAATCTTAAGAGAATATATTTTGAAGAGTGCATGTTTTTAGACATTTTTTGGTATTATTTTTCCACTTAAGTTGCCTTTAGAAAATAAAACAATTTGATTAGTTGAAGAAAAGCATGGCATCTGCATGAATGAAAGCGGGTTCTACAAATATGTTAAGCAAAGTTTCTTGTGTTTTAATCAGATCACAATGATTTTCTACGTTGCCTCAAAAAATGTTGTACTGACAAAAAACAGGGTGGTGTGGTGGTTAGCACTGTTGCCTCACAGCAAGAAGTCTTAGGTTTGAATCCAGAATGAGGCCGTTCTGTAAGGAGTTTGCATGTTCTTCCCCTGTCTGTATGGGTTCTCTCCGGGTACTCTGGCTTCCTCCCATGATGGGGTTAGGTTAATTGGCAATTCTAAATTGCCTGTAGGTGTGAGTGTGAGTGTGAATGGGTGTCTGTCGCTCTGTGTTAGCCTTGTGACAGACTGCCGACCTATCCGAGGTGTACCCTGCAAGAAACACACTTCCAGTAGAAATGTATTTCTTTCACACTCATGCTTACAAATGAAGGACAATTCATTTCCTCTGTTTGGTATTCAAATAGATCACGTTTCTGTTCTATTTCTGCATTTGTTTTCTGATGATATCAGTCATAGATAAGCTGAAAAGCTAGTAAATGCCCATGCTACAGTATTGTTGGATCTGTGATTTTAGTCATTGTTAGGTGGTTGCTAGACATCATGATGACATTGTAAAATATCATGCATGCATGTATGTATTAAAATTTTGTTAATACAAATGACATGTTATGATACTTTTATAAGGTGTTCTAGGCTCATAAATGCCTACAACACCATTGTAGGTTATTTTAAGCCCGTTCATAGGTGGTTACAAGGCAACATGATGATGGCATATCATAGCATGCATAAATTAGATGCTATTGTCATGGTAATATCTGATATGGACAAGAACCTTCAGGCACTAATTGTGGTTGTTCTACTCCCGATGATATAGGAGGAGTTCCTAGGCAAACAAACAGATTTTGTGTATCACAATAAGATATTAATGTACTTGTAAGACATTGTTTTCATTGGTCTGCTGCACCATTTATTGGGTTGCCTTGCTTTAAATTGTAAGAAAATATTGTCTTACTGTTACTCTTACTCTTACTGTTACTGTTGCCTAATGTGCAAAATGATCCAAGGATTTGAAAATAGGCGTACTTGGTAAGATGGATCCCAACTAATCAGTGTCTGTGGTATACAGGAATACATTCCAAACCGCAGATTTAAAAAGGTAATAATTGGTGGCTCCGTGCTCTTAGTGCATGTGACATGGAGCAGTTAGTAAAAACCAAGCACATCTCACATGCATAATGAAGAAATGCATAATATCTGCATGAATAAAAGTAGGTTGTACAAATATGTTTTAATCAGATTACAGATTCAAATGGTCAAGCAAGGATGCATTACACAGTATTGCAGATTATTGTTTTGATATAGTGTTCAGCTGGATTCTGTTACTGGGAGCAGATCAGTGTTTCCTCGGCATGCTGCACTCTATATGACAAAAAAAGAAAGAAGAAACAAAAAAACTGAAGGAAAGAGATAAAATGTACCTATAGTAGAAGCATGAAATAAAGTCTTTCATATTTGGTAGCAACATGAATAAATGTTCATTTAGATGTGTTCTGTGTAGTGTTAGTATTAAAAGTGGGTAGCACAGGGCTCTCACAGTCCTGTGGTCTTTTTTTTTTTTTAAATAAAATGTTATAATTATTCAACATCATTGTTCTACACTGAATCAATGACAAACAGAGGTGGCGCTGGATGAAAAGGGAACCACCTGTTGCGTGACATTTAACTGTTAATTTACATTTTACCTTTGCTTCTGTGAAGAAATGCTTAATTTCTAAATTCCTTTTAGTTTATGTCAAAGCTGAACAACTCCACGCTCTGTGGGTAGAAAAATGTCTTTCAGGCATTCTTGACTGGACTGAAAATCTACAGTAATCTCTCGAGGCTGCTTCCTGTCATGTTTCTGTAATTTTGATGGGATTCATATGCCGCAAACTATTCAGACTGTGGCAGTTCCGTAAAACTGCAACATCAAAGCTAAATGCCTGGTTGCTTCAGCTTGAAAATATCAGAATTGGAGTTTGTTCCATCCCTCTGAGAATAGCTGAACAAAAACAGGCCTATGGCACTTTTTCCTCAAGATTTTTGCAATTGTGGATGAGTCTGTGAAGATGACAAAACATCAGATAGCCTAAGAGATCTTTAACAGAAGAAAATGTGCTTAAATACACTTCCTCACTTCTTATGACACCGTGATGTGCAATTCAGAAATACAAATGTGTTCAGATAAGAGAAGTCTTGCTTGCTAAAGACCCTTAGGATGTAAATGACTTCAACTAATTGCTGCATTTAGGCAAGCAGTGCAGTTGGGGAAAAGAGAGCTATCAGAAGGAAAGCATCAGCTGCAGGTGCAAAGGAAAGTGTGACGTCTGTTTCTTTTGTGAGAAAAATGCAAAACTGAATTAAGTCTGCATTATTGTATAAGAATCTTTAATGCACCTCAAACTACTAGAGCTCATGTTGTTCCCTATAATGACAGAGAGAAACCCCCCCAAATATGTCATCTTCTCCCTGAAATTGTGCAGGAATTGTCAGACACGTTAGTCTTTGACAGTCTTGTCAAATGATAATGCAACATCAGAGGAAATTCCTTCAGCTGTTTTTTTTGCTTAATGTTTGTGTACAGTGCAACATCTCTGAGTGCTACACCGTACATCTGTGGATACAGCATTTCATTTAAAACATCCAAGCATACAAAAAAGTTTTTCCTCTGAACACAATTCTAGTAAATTATTTTCAGTTTCCACAGTTTTCAGCTCAATGCAGTAAAATTAAGCAGGTATCAGTAGGCTGTTTAACCATTTACATGAGTCATACTGGAAGACCCCAGGGGTTCAGTTGAGTAAATCTATTCATTGTCCAAATGGAAAGTATTGATTGAATTGAATTCACGGATGTTAAGATGTCCAGAAAATATTACTTGCACAGAGTAATTAGTGTGGAGACCAGGGGTAGGCAGAAAGTCTAAAATAAATATACTGCTCAAAAAAATTAAAGGAACACTTTGAAAACACATCCAATCTTAATGGGGAAACAAATCATGCTGGCTATCTATACTGACATGGACTGGGTAATGTGTTAGGAATGAAAGGTTGCCACATTGTTTGATGCAAGTGAAAATAATCAACCTACAGAGGGCTGAATTCAAACACATCCCGAAAATCAAAGTGAAAAAATGACGCGGCAGGCTAGTTCATTCTGACAAAATTTCACTGCAGCAACTCAAAATGGTATTCAGTAGTTTGTATGGCCCCCACGTGCTTGTATGCATGCCTGATAATGCCGGGGCATGCTCCTAATGAGACGAAGGATGGTGTTCTGGGGGATCTCCTCCCAGTTTTGGGCCAGGGCATCACTGAGCTCCTGGACAGTCTGAGGTGCAACTTGCCGGCATCAGATGGACCAAAACATAATGTCCAGAGGTGTTCTAATACTATCAATTCCTTCATCCTTCAAGAACTTCCTGCATACTCTCGTCACATGAGACTGGGCATTGTCATGCACCAGGAGGAACCCAGGACCCACTGCACCAGCGTAGGGTCTGGCAATAGGTCCAAGGATTTCATCCTTATACCTAATGGCAGTCAGGGTGCCATTGCCTAACCTGTAGAGATCTGTGGGTCCCTCCATAGATATGCCCAGTGGTGGACCTGCCAATTCTGGTATTCTATGGCAAATGCAATCAGATTCCACAGTACTGGGCACTGAGCACAGAGCCCACTAGAGGATGTCAGGCCCTCAGGCCACCTTCATGAAGTCTGCTTATGATTGGTTGGTCAGAGACATTCACACCAGTGGCCTGTTGGAAGTCATTTTGTAGGGCTCTGTCTATGCTCATCTTGTTGCTCCTTGCACAATGGAGCAGATACCAGTCCTGATGATGGGTTAAGGACTTTCTACAGCCCTGTCCAGCTCTCCCAGAGTGAACACCTGCCTCCTGGAATCTCCTCCATGCTCTTGAGACTGCGCTGGGAGAAACAGCAGACCTTCTGGCAAATTTACATATTGATGTGCCATCCTGGAGCCTCTGTAGGGTCCATGTATTTGTAGGGTCATGCTGCCAGTAGAGACACTGACCCCAGCCAATTACAAAACTAGTGAAAAAATTACCAGCTGAGGAGGGAAAAAATATTAGTGGCCTCCACCTGTAAAACCATTCCTGTTTTGGGGTTATCTCATTGTTGTCCCTGTGCTGCACCTGTTGTTAATTTCAGTAACACCAAAGCAGCTGGAACTGATTAACAACCCCCTCTGCTACTTAACTGACCAGATCAATATCCCAGAAGTTTAATTAACTTGATGCTATGCTCTGATTAAAAAGCGTATATGTAAGTAGAAGTACTGTTCCTTAGTAACAATATATACTCAAATAGTCGTCACAGAAAATGCTTGAGAGTACAAAAGCAGTTAAAAACAAACACAAAAAACAAACTTGGTATGTCTTACAGAAGTTCTCAGTTAAAAGGAAAGAGCCACAGTACTTAATAGATACAGATTATTTTTGCATAATGTGAGAAATCAGACACTAATGTGACTTATTCTGTGTAGATTTTTTTTATTGCATTCTTTGCGTACTTTAATGTAGTAGTCAAACCATTGAGATTTGCATTATTCACCTGAATATGGTACACCGAATTAGAAAATAGTGTGGTGCAATCCACAGTAACGTAATGCATAGATGCACACTATGAATTAGGGGTAGGACAAATTGTGAAGTTATGTAGCAAAATAGTGTATCGCCTCCTCTTGCGATCCTTTTTTGATACTCTGGCACCATACTGTACATCAGTATTTCTTTTAAAATATGCAGGTGCTACAAATGGAATCTCTTCATCAGTTTGACTTGAATTAATGCTTCATGACTCCCCGTGGTGGCGCTTTCTTAAAGGAATAAGGTTAACGTGAACGAGGTAACGAACTTGCAGTGATCAGTGAAAGCAAATCAGGCTGCCAGTCAATCTAATTAACACATTAATGAAGTGGAAAATTAATGATAACACACACACACACACACGCACACGCTTGCTAGGGATTTTACTGGTGACTAATTTCCTTCCTCAGTTACAGCAAAGCAAGAACATCAGTGTAAAGGTGAGAAAACAGTTAAAATTCAGGTAACCATCATCCATTCAAATAGTATGTTTTTATTTTATGAGCCGTTTGAAGCTGTTAAATTCTTCAATAATGAAATCGTATTTCTACTGTTGCTAAAACTGTGCTTTGTAACACTGCGTACACACGCATTTCGATATTAGTTTGTCGAGTCTGGCGAGAGCTTGCAATGGTACTGCCAACAGCCTTCTTCCTTCCAAGTCCTTACTCGCCTGTGAAGAGCGCGGCTGCACACTGCTCTGGTTGTGTGGTTATATGCCAGCGTATTCAGGGACAGACAGAGACCTCCTGTCACAGATGAAGAGAGAGGTGCTGCCATTTAGCACAGGGTGGCTGTATAACCTCGTAGACAAGAATTAAATGGTGTTGTACGTTAATGTGAATAATTAGTTTTAAAATCACTAGTTTTTCTGTGGCATCTAACAAAGACAGCAGATTGAGATTTGAGTGAAAACAAGCTGCTTTTTGAGGGTTTCACGTGACATAGAAAGCACATAGACTTATTGTTTGGCAGTTAATTGATCAGACAGGGAAAAGAAAAATGACTTATTAGACTTGAAAAATCTGATGTCTCTCATTAGTGCATAATATCATTAAACTGCAAGTTTAATGAACAGCGATTCTATAATATGATTTTTTAATTATTATTTTTTTTAAAAATATGCTGAGATTATGAAGAAAAAATCAGAAAGGCATCAGATTATTAAAACACTTTAAAATGTAATGGGATAAATACTGGAATAGAAGTCTGTCAGGATCATCTTATTCCCTTTAATCTGAATAAAGCCTGCTGCTTTGTAAGTATCTTCTGATGTTTACATAATTGGAATGAACTTGGCTCATTAAAGATAGACGCAGTCACTTTGAGCTTTAAGACAAAGCGGTTCTTGGCTTGGCAAATCAAAAGCTCAAAATTTACAAGGTTGAAATCTCAGCGCTTTGGAGCTGTAAACTGGCAGAGAGAAAACTAAAGGTTAAACAAAGAGAGCCATGAGTCTGAAATTAAGGAGCAAGAACTTGCCAAAATATTAATGTCAACACCAATGTACTTCAGCACAACAAACTAAAACGCAAGCCTTGCACTTCCCATGAATTGTCAAGATGGATATCATTATGATGTGTTGCTCATATTTAGCCTAAAAGCGCTTTTGTCTTACGTTTCCACACACTGTATATACAAGATGCCATCTACCACTGTGATGCCTCCCAATGGTTCAGACTATTGTTTTGAAGCCTCGAGGTTGCCCGATACCATCTTATTTTTTTTATGTAACCAGGGTGATCATATGTCGATAAGACGAAAGCCTGAGAGCTGTCAGCTAATAACGGTGCTGTCTAGCTTGGTCGTATAGCAAGGTGCATCTACTATAAATCAGTGATATTAAATAAGACACAAATTTTGGCAAATTAAAAAAAGCTTGTGCTAAAATGTATTTACTAAGATTTCCATGTTTTATAAGAATAATGTTATGTTGAGTCAAGGGCGTGCGTGACTGTAGCGAGAAAGCCACGATCAGAGGAGCTCTGATACCACAATTCACCATGGCAATGAGTAACTAAAGAGCAGAGCCTCCATTTAAATCCAGATGATCAAGGAATATGAACGTGTGTCAGGATGGACCACGAAGTTTATCTTAAAAAACAAGATAAGAGACGATATCAAATAAAATCACATTTTCATTAGAAGCTGCAACCTTAATTTAAGTTTTAAATCTAATTATTCAGCTGTAATCTGACAGGGCCAAAAATATAGATGACAGGAACTGAAGATAAAAATATGGAGAATCGGGCACAGTTTACTGATGGACCAGTGATATTAGTTAGCCAGACAGCAACGGCAGCAAAGCGGATTCGCTCTCAAGTCAGTTTTTTTATGAAGTAAAAACCTGTTTTTGCAACAGTTTATGACTATTTCATTTTTAAATAATGTTCTGTACACTTTTAACACACTTATGGAAAACTTTTTCTTTCTTTTCTTTTTTTTTTTTTTTAGAAGATTTCATTATTTCTGCCAGTACTGGATAAAAAGCTTAATGAGATTTACAGAAAAACTCAGCTTTAATATTCCCCAGTTTAACCATTTATAATCTAATCTAATGTAATGGCCACCTTCACTGATAGATGACTGTAGCCATAGCAATGACATTTTATTGAGATACTGTTAATATTTCATTCATGGTAACTGTTTCAAATTTAACTGAAAAAATGCAGCTTTCCAAAATTTGAATGAATGTCAAGTTTTGTCAGTAAAGGCACATATGTTATGGAGCCTATCCCAGCTGTCGTAGGGCGAGAGGCAGGGCACACCCTGCACAGGTCGCCAGCCTGTCGCAGGGCCCACACAGAGAGACAGACAACCATTTACACTCACATTCACAACTATGAGCAATTTAGAATCACCAATAAACCTAACCCCAGTACCTGCATGTCTCTGGAAATAAGCCACTATGAACAATCCAAAAAAATGGATCTGGATGGGATGAGTTGGGAAATGACCAGATCCAAACTACAGACATGGTTTGCTGATCCATAATGGAGCCTACGATAGGCTACCTTTGGGCAGTTCTGGTTAGACCCCCTGAGACTGATTTAGGCGATTTTCAATAGAAAATGTGTGTATTGCGGTTTGAATTTCAGACTCTGTACCTTACAGAATGTTGTTCGACATCATTTAATGACTGAATCTGAAGCCAAGTTCAACCAGAAATGTTCAGAACACAGTCAGACTGTCTGCAGGCTGCATTTAAAAAAGTCACTTTAAAACACATTTAATCCGGGTTATCGAGTCTTGAAGTCATTTCAGTCTCATCTTCACTCAGTGAGTCACATCATCTGCAGGATCCCAACTGTGACAGACATTTTTCCATCAGTGTGACCAATTACAGCACGACAAATGATTTATCATAGGGTCTGAAGCTCTACACAGATAAGTTTGATTTAAACAGCGATTGCTATAGTAACAAAAAATGTGTCCAGTGCAAGGAAACTAGTGTGTAGCCTGACGGCTGTATTTCTGTTCAGAGTCACAATGTTAGAAGTTGGACTTGTGCTAAGGTTTGCCTTTTATTATTACTCCCCTTCTGTGTTTGGGCCCCTCTCCAACCCGTATCTCACGGCAGATCGCAAAATGTAGCATCCCTGCATTGTTTGCCATTTAGTTTAGCCGAACTGTACATCCTGCACATTATGGGGTCATGCCTAAGCAAGTTTTAAACTTGTACATTTGGAAACAGGCACTTTTTGAATGGGCACTGAACTTATCAAGCTGATAACGAGCTTGTCTTCTGGTGCAGGTAATTTACAAGTTTATCGGAGCTGTTTGCAGAACAGCTGCCTGCTCTTGCTTTTCAAGTTTGATGAGAATGTTAAGAATGAACCCAATACATAATAAATAAAGCAACAAAACAAAAAGATTAAACTACTCTGTCCTGTAACACCAGACTTGAGTGATTTTTCTCTAGATTCGTCATCATCTGTTGTTCCCACATTACACATCAGATGCCTTGTTAAAAAATATTGACCACTTAATGTCATAGCAGCTCAAATGGTGATGATATGTCAATATTTTGTTCACAGCTTGTTTTTGCTATCCCCAAGTGACAAAAATTCAGCTATCTTAGGTTGCGAGCAGAGTAATATCATCAGTGGAAAATGAAATAAAACCCACATACTGAACTCCATAAACCAACCGCATTATGCAGGTGATAATTTGACTGTGTATTTCTTGAGAATAGCACCCAACAGACAAACAAACAGCCGCACAATGTGCAGCCATGGATCTGTCGGAAGAGTTAATTGTTGTAGAATGTGTAGAAAATTGTATCTAAACATTGTTGTTAGTTAACTTACCAACGTTAAATATGTACAACATACATTACAATGAGTCATTTTGTTCTAAAGGAATATGTCGCTGCATTCACGGACATAGGAACTGGAAAGTAAAAATTCAGACTACCAGATGGTGTACTTTTCAGTGTCTGTAAACCTTTCATACACAGAATCACAAGTGTATCATTAACTGGCAGGTCCCTCGAACATATTATCATACTGGTAGAGTGCTCTGAATATATTATTCATAGAGCCTGATAACTGTGTGGGATGTCTGTGGAGGAGTAGGGATAGAAGCAGGACCTACTGAATTGCAGCTAATACGACTAACGGCAACTAATGTCTTATTTGCAGCAAGCTTTTTTATTTGAACAATCATACTATACGTTCATAGAGTAAGTTCAGATCTGCGACAGCATTGGCTAAAAAAACAAAAAACAATTACAGTGATATAAAACAGAAAAACAGTGAATCCTTTGTGTGAGAAGCTGCAGTTATGGAATTATGTTCCATTAACAACTTCAAAAATGATTACTGGTGTTCAAGGTTTATGCAGATATTGATGTTTAATCCACAATATGCAGACTTACAGTGGACTGTTTCTCATATGGCAGCAGATTCCAATCTTCTTCTCAACAGCTCTACTTAGTGGCATGATGATGGTAACACTGTCACCTCACAGCAAGAAGGTCTTGGGTTTGAATCCACTCGCTGGCTTTCAGTGTGGAGTTTGCATGTTGTCTCTGTGCTTGTGTGGATCCTCTCCAGGTACTCCAGCTTACTCCCACAACCCAGAGATGTGCTTATTCCATTAATTAGCGATTCTAAATTGGCTATAGGTGTGGATGTGAGCGTGAATGACTGTCTGTCTTGCTGTGTTAGACTGGCGGCCTGTCCAGGTTGTAGCCTGCCTCTTGTTCTATAACAGCTGGGATAGGCTTCAGCCCCACTGTAACCTTGGATTTGATAATTGGATGAAAATGGATGAATGAATGGAGCTCTACTTACCTCCATCCAGACAGCACAATGAGTTTTCTTTCTTTTAAAACATTAGTAATAAGTCTTTTGCGGACTTTTCTTAAGGATGTTATGACAAATTTAAGTGCTGAAACTGTCTTTAGTCAGCCTGCTAAGTCAACGCTAAATAAAAGTATCATATTCTCCTTCAATTTTTTCACATACAGTATAGTGTATTAGAATTTTGAATGCATTTCGAAGGGCTAGGGGCTTTGTTTGAGACGTAATCACGTCTCATATTAACACTATAAAGAATTTATGTATGATACTCATCTGAGGTCAAATACATACACCTCCAGAGGATGAAACAACCAGGTAAAGCAGGTGGGTGACACCTTAGAAGACCATGTAGGTGCATTAAGCTGTACAGTATATCAAGCATACTAATGTTAAACAGGGGCCTGAAATTCTAATTGTGTTCCTGTTAATCAACAAGACTGACAACAGGCAGGGTGAGCTCTAGAGGACTGGGAGGAAATCTATTAGCATACAATATGTTGTTGTGCTTGTTAAAATAATGGAAAGGCTTTGAGGCGGGGGTGGCTGGGTAGGTGCATTGTTCTCCTCACTGTTGCTTTAGTTAATTGCAAATCCGAACCCTTTAAAGCCGTATGGAAGTTTGTGCAGTTTGACAAGCTTCACGAAGACTTGAACTCCACACTCCCAATGAATTGTGTCTCTGGGTAATCCTAATTGAACATATATTGGCCATGCGGCTTACGTTGTTTTGGCACTTATTAATAGTGTGCCAAGAAGAATTCTAATGTGGTTTCTACAATTGAAATAAGAGATAAACAAGAGTCCAGATCTCTCTGGCTGGCTCAGGCCAGTAATGCTTCACTTGTCACTACAACTCCTCTAATTGGGCCCTAGGTGAAGACAGGACGGGGCTCCAGGGGCTGACTGGCTTTATTTTTCAGATCTATTCTTATAGAGTAATTTCGGTGCAGATTTGAATGACTTTGCTCTTTAATAAAAGCGCAACAGATTGCAGTTGTGTTTTTTTCTTACCACACGCGCAGGTCATGAAATGCATTTCTCTCTCTTTCTCTGTTGCTGTCAGGTTATGTTATTCATGGACCTGGCTGCTCAGTCCTCTTTAACCAAGGCCTTTTGCTAACACAGTTCTGTCCTCTGGCCACATTGGCTCATAATCTAAATGAGTCTTAATACAAAGGTGTCCCTTTTTAAATGAAAACTTAAATTAGCAAATTTTTTTTGGTTAATTCTGCTATTTGAGCCCTTGATTAACATGATCAACTTATTATATTACTAGCAATTACTGCTGAAAAGTACTGAAAAATGTTACATGCATACAAAGTATATTTGATAAATTTAAACCTTCTCCCTCTGACAAAGATGAAATAACATTGGCTTTAAAAAATGGTATTAAAAATATTTATTTGGTGAGCACTGTAGAAACTCATATCATAGGAATATGCCAGACATTCAGGTTTTGTCAACCTTTCAAACTGGTTGAAAGGATTTATTTCCTGGTTTCTTTGAAATGGCAGGCGGGAGATTGTTGAAAGCAATAATTCATTTCTTTTTGCCTGATAAAAATGAAACTGAAACTCATTAAAGCCTCTGTTGGAGTATATCTAAAAGAGCAAACCAAACCCGGTGTGGGCGCTCACTGCTTGTGACACGATACTCACACGCTCAGGTCCCAGGGGTGCTGCTGTGCAGAGAGACCTCAACACAGTGCCTCATCCTCTTGGCAGGCAGAGAGTGGCAGCCCTGAGGGAGGGCCACTCAGTCCTGTCTGCACACTGGCCAAGGCGCAGACATATACTGCCAGATATGTCCTTCCACTGGGTAGCCAAACTTTTGCAGTTACATGAAACTACATGACCTCTTTACCCCTTATCCCTGTAGATTTTTTGGCAGGTTTGAAAATTTTACCATTTCTGTACCCCCAGGTTCATGCTATGAGAGAGAAAGTGTGAAAACCATGACAAAGGTGGAGTTGAGGTCAAGATAAAAAGTGTGACGATGTCCTCTCTTGGCAAGCACAGCCTCCTCTAGTGGGCATTCAAACCAGAAATAGCACTATGAACCCCCCCCCCCCCCCTCAATAAAACAAAAGAGGCTGTTGGCGTGGGCGTGTTGCTACAGGTACTGCTGAAAAGATGAATATGAATCCAGAAAGACTTCAGTTTGAACTATTTATCCATGAATTCAGGGTTGTAAGACAACACAACACTGTTTAAAGGATTATAATTACAGCTGCAGCGTATATGTTGTTCAGAGAACCCTGCACTGTTTTGGGAAGGTTGTGTTTTTCTTTTACATTCTGCTGCATGGGATCCATTTCATATGCATAGTAAGCATGGCGCTAATGGTGTCACAGCTTAACAAATGATGAATGTTAAAAACATGCAGGTCACACTAACAGGCTCATTTAGCCAGCAGTGTCTGTTTTTGTTAAAATGACTATAAATCAGCTGGAGCTAGTTAATAGTAATTTCCTTACTGCTATACTTCAAATTTTAACCGACAATTTTTGTGCATTCTCAAAAAATATCTATTTAGCGTGGCGAAATCAATCAGCCCAGGACACAAATTATCTTTTGGTTTATTAATTTGAATGATAATATTAGTATTCAGAAGAAAATAAAGAGATTTTAAAATACATTTGTGCAGATAGTTCTCACACAGTGAGGTGCGGTGAGGTTTGTGACGGGTGAGGCACTGACTCGTCTGGAGTCAGATGTTCACATATATGAACCCAAAATAGAAGCTTATATTTCAATTTTAATTATGCTAATGATTAATTGTGCTTTAATCAACTCCATAGTGTTTAACAATGATGGCAAGAAAAACAAAATATTTATTGTAAGGTCAAACTATTTTTTTTGCGGGGGAATCTCTCTTTTTAAATAAATAAAAAAAAAAACAGATTGGTGCCTCACCCTGTGTATTTTCACTGTGCATTTGTGACTGATCACAAAGAATAAACATGTCACACACATTCATTAAATATATTAGACTGACTGTGGAACATCAGCATGTGTAGCACACATGAAATCAAATTGGTGATATAAAGAGAGACGGAAATGGGCACGTGCCAACCGCCTGCTTCATTTATTGTATGTGACACAGCGCCACCAGAGGTGAGACGCAGCACTGCACTGCCTCACCCCGCATTTCTTCGATGTGTTTGAACAGGCAATGCCTAAATTCCGCGATTTTGACCATTAAAGTGTTTAACAGTTTTATAAAACAGTTTTATAGAACAGTCAAATGGTCAAATGTATTTTCTCTTATCATTGTTAGTATTTTACTTGTCATGATGACAGGGGAGGCACTGCCTCACCTGCCTCCCCTTACTGCACGTCACTGTTCTCACAAATATGCAAACAAAAGGTGCTGGACAATGTTAACCTACATCTGTATTATTCAAAACTTTCCAGTGTTTAATACCCAATAGTGCCTAAAGAAAATTGTCCTGTTGAAAAACAAATGATGGTCCCACTAAGTGCAAACCAGATGGGATGGCATGTCACTGCAGAATGCTGTGGTAGCCATGCTGTTTAAGTGTGCCTTGGATTTTGAATAAATTACCCCCACACCATCGCACTTCCTCCTCCATACTTCACTGCGGGAACTACACATGCAGGAACCATCCGTTCACCTTTCCTGTGTCTTACAAAGACATGGCGTTTGGAACCAAAAAATCTCAAATTTGGACTCATCAGACCAAAGCAAAACATCTAAGCAAGAGGTGCCTACTTTGAAGAATCTAAAATATAAAACATATTCTGGTTTAACACTTTTTTGTATAATAAATAATTCCATTTGTTTCCAATAATTTGACTGGTACTGTATATCATCTTTTGCCTAACCCTAACCTATTTTTAGGCTACAGGTTAGTAATGTGATAAGTTTATTATTGATGCTGATTTATTTACTGAGTATGACTAAAAACAAGTAGTAAGTTTTTATATCAGATCACAGATCTAAACTAAATCTTGTGGTTATTTTATAATGTTAGTTAACTAAAATTATGAAAGCTAAATGCTATTCTTATTGATACTGGATTTGAATAAATTAAAAATCCTACTGAGCCCCTCTCCAATACATTGCTACTTACCTTGCAGTTTGTGGGGAGGGAATCACTGACAAGTTGTCAGTCAATCACAGGGCTAATGGCATAAACCAAAGAAAACTAATATTATTTTAATGTTAGTTACCCACTTTATGTACACTTGTTTTACTTTACCCTCAGCAGCAGAGGAGACTCACATGGTGAAAAAAAAGAAGAGAGATGATTAGTAAAACAGCAGTAGCAATTCTCCTCGTGATGGCTTACTGAAACATATTAATATCTTTCATTTGCCTAATATTTTACGATGGGGTGCAGTAATGCCTGTGGCTATATTTTGACTCTCTTACCTCCTACAGATCCTTTCTGGTTGTAAATATGAAATGCATAGAGGTCGGGGTGGGCTAACGTGTTAAAGCATCATTTCTTTATATTCGTTAGTAAAATGTAACATGAGTGGCAGGTTCACAATGCGTGCAGGGCAATGTCAGAGTGTGCTGCTTCAGCATGTTTAGTCTTTCAAAAAAAAAAAAATAGTTACTTTATGCGAGTTAAAAACTCTCTGCTATGCAATCTTGCCAAAACCAATTAGGTTACAGTAAATCTGTATCAAGAATCCCCACATCAGAATGGAAACACTCTTCCGAGACACATGCAGCGATTGCAGAGTTGATTAATCCCTGCAATCAGAGGTCTGATGAAATATGAGCTGTTGCCCCTTCCAAGACAACTGTTACCAGACCTGTTCTGCTCTTATTAGTTCTGGAAACTGCTTATCAAACAGCTTTAAATCTAAGCCTAACACACAGTTTTCAGCCAGGTCTTGCTCTTTGGAGGTGAACTGAGAGTGTGATTGTGACCCAAAGTGTTCATTAATCAAGGTAAAACATGCAGAATCTGTGTAGCACTAGCCAAATCCAATGTATTTTGGTTATGGCAAGAGAGCAGGCATAGAAATGTCACTGCGCCAACTATATATANNNGAAATCAATATTAATATTTAAACTCTGGCATCTTTATTGAAATTTTGGCTTCAGTCATAGTTTTCTGTGGTACCTTTTACACTAGAATAGATAATAAAAGTCTGATGATAAGACTAATCTTAGGATGGGTAATAAAGCTGTAAAAGAAAAGCTGTTATGAATGAATCAATGAAAAGGCTATCACTGTTTAAATCTCAGTATAGGTAATGTGGTTGTACTTTAGATGTAATGTTGCTCTATAACCCTCTGGAAGTAAACGTTTCCTGACTTGGTGTCATCCACTGATTGAGTGCTGCTTATACTTTAGCTAAGAGGGACTGCTTTATCACTCAAGCAACCAACTGCGGATTGAATTACCTTTACGCAATTCCTGGAGACACCGGGAAAAAAAAAACATCCACACTTGGATGTAAAAGTCACTTTTTAATTTTCATTCGTTCATAAATACTTCAACAAACATGAGCATTAGCATTTTCAAAGGTAATTAACAGCATTTATCAACTGTAAAGCCTGCAGATTAGCTCTTTGATTTGAGTCTTCAAAGCATGATGAGCCAACTAACCATGCATCAAAGAGACCGAATCCTTTGTGTCAATTGCAGATGCATCAATTAATATCCTGCTAAACTGTTTATTGCACCAAGGAAGAAATCCTGATCACGTCCATAAGCTTTCACAAAGAAGAAGAGACAGTTTGAAATGGAATAGTCAAAAATGTGATGGACCTGCACAGTAATTGCAAATGCTCTGGGCAAATCTGGCCTTACAGGTTCAGCAATGTGGGAAGACATTCTGTGAGTTGGTTTCTTTTCATTTGAAGCCTGGCATGTCCCTGAGTGAAGTGATGCTATTTAAATTCATTCTGATGTTAGCTGGCATAGGTGGGAGGTACATTAACACCTGCATCCTTGATGACAGGCGTGTATGTTTAGTTTCAGAAGTGATTGCACAATGAAGTTAGAGGAGAGTTGTTTTTTTTATTTATTTATTTATTTATTTTTTTACATATATATCAAATAAAAATTCCCCTCTTGTCCCACGGGTGGTCTTTGTTTGTCAAGAGCGGGTCCTCTACCAGAGGTCTGGGAGCTTGAGGGTCCTGCACAGCATCTTAGCTGTTACTAGGTCTGCGCTCTTCTGAACAGAGATGTCCGATGTTGTTCCTGGAATGTGCTGGAGCCGCTGTCCCAGTTTTGTGGTCACTGCCCCTAGTGTTCCGATTCCCACAGGACGGTAGGAGTACCGTTTCAACATGTTGATCAAATCATGAAAACCTCCCCCATCTGGATTTTGTGCACATGCATCAGACTATTTAGTGGTCTGTTAGTCAAAACTGAAGCTGGAAATATGGGGGAGACACTAAATACACACTCTCCTTGTGCTCAAGCAGTCATGCCATGGCATTAAAGTAGCACAATCCAAATAATACTTTACTTTTACTTTACTTTACTTTATTCATTTTTAAAGCACTTTAAAAACAGCAACTGCAACAAAGTGCTGTACAATAAAAAA
>JAVDPK010001242.1:2144194-2155038 GCA_034780415.1 Cichlasoma orientale | reverse complement strand
AAATAAAACATAAGGTAAAACACATAAAGACTGACGGACTGCCGAGAACACTGGCGCCATCTTGTCACCTGACGCACGCACGTCTGGAGTGCGTCTTCACGTCTCCAGTTTCTGCTCATCACCCAAATAAGTAGCAGTATTTTTAGTGGCGATTTAGGTGGTGTTTAGATTGATTTGTCTACACTTCGGTACTAGTACAGCTACGGTACTCATCCTTATGCCACAGCGCAGCTTAAGATAAGCATGTGTTTGCATGAGTGTGTTGCTTAAAATCACCTTGATAGTCCTTATTAAGAGAGTAAATTGATGTTCCTTTCAGCTTTACCACACATATTTCCCCTTTGAGATTTGTTACTAAGGCACAAAGCAAATAAAAAATATTGCAAAACCAAATCACTGCCAGTGGTGCACGTAAAAAAAAGCCTATGGTTTGTAAATGACTATGCACTCCTATCTCCTTGAACAGCAATACAGATTTTAGTGGTAAATTATAGGCCCCCAGAACATCATAATGAAAGCTTCTGAAGACTATGCTTAGTATCCTGCTCCCATAAGGCCATGGTTTTCACATGTCAGCAAGCTATTATTCTGAGCATAATTAGGATCAAGGTAGATAGAGATATCAATATTGGGCGTGCACGCTGAGCAGTGACAGGAAAGCTCAATGAGCAACATGACAGCGATAATTGCTTATTTTATCACTCTGCTTCTGTAACATGTTTTGATGCATTAAACCACATTCTTCCCTCTATTGTTGTCTTAGTGTGATGGAGCCAGGTGCAGAAATGAGAGGAAAAAAAATGTTATCGTTAAATATTCCCAATTAAGTAATGCAGGAAAATTCTAGAAAAAGTGGGAAATTTAAAAATAATAAAAAAAGGACAACAAAAATTCCCCTATAAATCAAAAGCAGTCTGGTTTGGGGCCAGATTGTCTCGGGTGTATTAGTGGGCCGTATCTCACAGTTCTTTTTTTTTTTCCTAAAGACTTTCGTTGTTCATGGCATGAAGCACCTGAGGCAAAAGGCAGGTATTTGTATCCCGAGTATAGTTCAACAAGGGAATAGTTTCCAAGCTGTTTCATTTTGTAGAACAGGTAAACTTGCACTGAACAACTTCAGATAAAACACCTCAGCAAAGGGAAGAGTGTTATTTCTGAAGCGCATTCATGTAATGAAATAAGATATAATAAGTACCAGTATTTTGAAGTGTTTGAGGTGTCGTGGCTCAAACATACACCCATCACACATGCAAGAAAAACAAGCAAAAGTGTGAGTCTCAGAAGGGATGCTCGAGGAAAAGGAAAGATGATAACCAATGTCCTTATAGTCCACCAATGAATGCATGTACAAAAGATCAAAACAAGCCATTCAGTAGTTAAGATATTTCCATCTATACCAAAGAGGTGGGCCACTGGGCTCACAATGGCCTTGTAACCCAGAGTTATGCCCAAAAGAATTCGTTTCATATTTTATGTACAAAATTTAAAAAACGCATGACCTTCTTTGGTCACAGTAAGACCATATAATTCAACAAACAAAAACAAACAAAGTGCAACAACAATGTCAGAGCAACAACAGTAGTGAAAATTTTCAGGTGAATTTGAACAAATGAACAACCCTGATGACATTGCTTCCCTCTTTATATATTCCTGGCAAACAAAGATATTGATTGGTGGCATTTAAAGCTTTAGGTCGTGTATCACGAGCAATAGTTTCTCATGTCTCTGTTGGACAGTGACAGCATGGTGTGACACTGTCAGCTACAGTAGACTGCTTACAGTCTTGTAAGGTTGCAGTGCAGAAAAGCACTGAGAGGAAAGTTTTTTCCCCCCAACAATCTGCAACTTTATGAACACAAATGCATCAAGTTCATTTCACTAATGACCGACTCAATCTACCGAGAGCAGCTTAAATGAACATGTTGCAAACGAGCAGCTCTGACGAGGATGTGAATAATCGACTAACAACCAAGGTGCATCTTTTTAAAGTGGTTTCATGCTTGTATTAATCTCAGGAAACAACAGAATCTATATGTCCTCTTGTACAAATGCTAGTACCAATTCTGGCACTTGTGAATATTTTGCTCATTTGTTCTTGACTCATTAACAAATACAGTACATTTATTCTGCTGGTAATGTAATTGTTGACTCAGCAGCGCAATCATTTTGGCAGTGTTTTGTCATTTAGGAGGTGCTTGGACCCTCATTTGTTCAAATATTATTCATGCATTAAATGATCTCCACACTGGAAGCGCTCATTTGTCGTCTCTATTTACATTTGACGTTGCATTGTTTGTTCTGTAAATTGGAAGACAATGCGTTGCAATCAGTAACAGTTTAACGGTAAGATCTTCTGTTGTACAGATCTTCATTCAGCATCTTTATGTCCAGAATGAAATCAAAATGTGTGCGTTTCGTGGCAGAAAATGAGAACATGGTTAAATTGTTACCCTGACAACTGTTTGTGAAGGGTTTTCATGCTTATACTGATGTTCCGTTCAGTATAGCCCTTTTTTTTCTCTTTCTTTTTTTTTTTCCTTTCCAAAAAAATTACCTTCATCCAGCACTGAAATTTCAAGCCTGTCACATTGCTGTTCATTCTGACTTGCCATTTCCTTGCTGCTGGCAGTGTGACACCAGAGCATAAGAGAAGAATCAAATTCAGGAGTCCAACCTACGCTTCGAGAAGGCTGAAAATCAAACACTATAGGCTCCCTCACATGGTTGTCCTATTTATTCAATAATCAATCGTTTACAGCACAATCTGTTTTAAGTATTCTTGGCCTGACTTAAGCTTGTTATTTAATACCATCAAGTTATTCCAGGCTTTTTGTTGGTGTTTCTGCACTGATTTGTGCCTGCATTGGCAGAAAAGCACAAGGCTCTAACCTGGTCTGTTTACGTAGACCAGACTGCCACGTTCATGTAAAAGTATGTGTACACTGCATATTGCCATAACACTATACAGCGATTAAGCTAGCAAAGCAAAAAGTATTAAAATATAATATGAAGTTTATTTTACAAAGCTTTAGACCAGATAATTGTGCCCGCTCTGATTTATATGAAAATACATTTGAAAGTTATGAGGGCATTTCACTTCGTAACTGACTGTATGCCAAATGGCTAAGTTTAGAAGCCACATTCAGGTCACATCTTGCCTTAAAAAAAATCTGCACAGGAGGTCAGCCTCTAGATGTAATTCAGGGTTTCTGCTTTGATAGAAGAGGATGATTTAAAATGAAAGATGTGGAATTAATATACTTTAAATGTGCAGAAATGTGTGGGAAATTTGCTAAACACCATCTGGGTAATAGAGATTTAATCAAAGTAAAAGTAGGACAGGACATTACTGTTGCAAAAGACATGCAGGATGTTTAAGGGTGTGCTTTGCTTTGCTCTCTTAGGGAATAAACCTTTCTTTAATGTGTTTGTTTTCAAACATAGCTTCCCTTTTAATCTGTTCATTATTTTTGAATGAAAAGAAATCAAGTCACAGGTTAAGACGTTCACTGACTCTGAAAACCGTGTGAGTCATAATTTTTAGTCTGACTTAATAACCAGCCAAGCTGATTGAGGGGGATGACCTTCACAAATGCTTATCCAAGGCTGGTGCCCAGGGCAACCTGGTATTGGCATTGGATTATTCTTACATTCCTAATTAGTGTGCTTGGACTTCAGATGAAGCAACCCACAACAAGAAGCATCCATGCAATTATATTTATCACAAATCTAAATCCAACAGACTGTTGGACAAAAAGATTATTCGTTAAGAAAGGATTTGGAAATGGTATTGATTTCCTTCATGAAAGTGTTGCAAGCCGAGAGTCAGCTTGAACTGAAAAATCATTCAGTTTCTGATTTGGACCCAGAGTTTAACGCCATTCATTTTGATGCTGACCAGAATGTTGACTGCTGCTTAGTACTCAACATAGCGATAAATCTGTGAATGATCCCATTCTTTTCAATGTGTCAACTGTCACTGTAGACGGCTATTGGAATGAGCTGCATTGTTTGAGAGAACAGTAGTCAATGGGGAAACACTTCACCAGCCAATGGTGTAACTTCATCGCTCAGTCACTTAGCCAATAGAACAGCGACAGACCTTGATGTTCACAAGTCTGACCCTGCTGTTGCAAAGCTGCTTTGGAGTATAAGAAATGTTCAGTAATACAGAATCTGTTTAAGCTTCTTACAAGATCTAATGAAGTCCCAGCAGCCATCAAGCCCATCAGGCCTATTCTTCAAGAATCACAGCATCTTCTTTCGTTTATAGGAACTGCAATTGTCCACTCAGTCCATTCACACCTACCGTACAAGTTACCTGACAAGGTCTGACATCTACAATTAGGACCACAAGTATTTGGACAAGGGCACACGTTTTTGTAATCTTACATCTGTACCACAACAGTGGATTTTAAATCAGACAATCAAGATGTGAGTGAAGTGCAGACTTGAAAATCTTTTGCAGTTAATGACTGCCTGAAGTCTAGAGCCCATCGGCATCATGAGGTTCTGTGTTTCCTCCCTTGAGATGCTCTGCTCAGCCTTCTGAGAGCTGGAATCAAGTCACAGAAACAATTTTCAGAACATACCACAGAGTCTATGATTTTGCTCACGGTTAAGGTTCAACCAGCTGTCCATAACTGCCATCAATAAGCTCGTCTTCCGGTTATCGTAGTCAGTGGCATCACAAGAGAATCCACAGTTTATGGCAGAGTCTCCGCTGATGGGACTTTGCAGTGAAGCTGAAGTTAAAATACAGATTTCTTCACTTGCACAAATGGACATGATTTTGCTTGATTGCATGGACTTTATTTGCTTTGCGAAAACTGCACTAAGCAAAAATAACTAGATAGGGGACTTACAGTGACACGTTGGTCAGAATTTGCTTCACATGAGTGAAGATTGAAAATGTTTGCATCATAAAATAAGTCAATAAATGCATGTGTGAATGATGATTTTTAAAAACAAAACAAAACAACCCCCCACGTTACTTACATTATTAGGATTTGCTTAAATAAAAGCTATTTTAATGCCATATGTACAGGCTGTTATCATTTAGTACTCTCAATACGTTGGTGAGCCAAACCTTCCCTGTGGATAAGAAGTCTAATGAGAAAGACCTAACTCACATAGGGAACAGAGCAGAATCATATACACTTGACCTTGCAGGGCCGCTTTAATGAGGGAAACCTTTGAAGGAGTGGACCATCATTCCAGTATTTCATTAAATGTAATGATTTCCTTTAATTGTGCTTAAAGGTTGAGCAATAACCTGTTTAATCACGAGATTCTTTCAGTTCTCAATAAGACTCGGTAGAACATGAATCCAGTTCTTTACAAGACACGCAGAGTTTTCAGTGGGTGCTAGTGATGGTGAATAAGAAAAAAAAAAAGAGTAAAATTCTTGGCCACATCACGAGATAATGACTAAATTAAAAATTTAAATAGCTGCACTTATTCCAAACTTAGGTTCTTGGGCTCTCTTTTAATAATGTCTGTATTTTAATATGATGAAATCTAGCAGATCGGGATTCTCCTGCCTGAAGCCCAAAGAATAATTATGACTGGCGCTTTACAGAGAACATTGGATAGTGAAATATGATGCTACCTCTAGTATTTGTCTGAGTGCAGAGTATGAGATGATATGTCTGGTTTAAAATTGTAGTTTGGGGTCTCAGAAGGCCTTTTTAGTGTTCACTAGCTTTCTTGCTTATTAGTTAAACCTGTGACAGATAACCCTCTACTTAGAAGCAGTGTCGTACGGGATCTCTGAGCCAGTTTGCCTTTGATCAATGTTTGTCAGATTGACTGAGTTAACAGCAGCCTGGAGTGTGCACCTGCGACTTGGCCGCAGAGATTATGTTATGTTGCTGTTCATTAAGCCAGAACCGTTTAAACCAGCAGGACCTGCTTTGTGCCTGCTCAGCGACGGCCTCCCAGACTTATCGTTTTGTTCATGCATTTAGCCCAACTACCCCAATTCGCATAACACAACTGGAATGTTGCATTAAAATTTTGATCGTTGGCCACTTTCTCAGATGAGGCACTTAAGATGAGAGGCGTTCATTTACATGGAAACATTTAGCCGTCCTTACATTTCCTTGTGTTTGCCTTCTGTGGGTGTAATCTCGTCTTCAGCTAAAGGGAGCTGCTGCTCACTGCTTAGTCAGTGTAGGTCAAGTGAAGAGGATGAGTTTCCCCATGAGGAATTGTCAAGTAATATAAAGCAGGTAATACTTTTAATTTCCGAGGAATAATCATGAGTCAGCTAATTGTAGTTTCAACATTAAATAGACCTAGAACTAACTTTTTCTTTTCTTTTCTTTTCTTTTTTGCAGCTCATTCTTTCACTAGATAAACAGCTAGCGAGAATTGTGTATTTATCTTCCTTTTCATGGAGCTCTAGGTAAAGTTTATTTACATTCCAACCAACTCATAGAGAAGCAGGCATTCAGCATATTTCATGTGTTCAGTGACTGGTAACATCCGGAGCAGTGCAAAGTGCCAGCAGAATGAACCTGTGCTACCTCACTAACTAACTGTGATTAGTGGATATTAATGTTTGGGTAGAGGCTAAATAACTGGTGATCACAATCCTGGATTCTTTCTGTGCCCAAACTGCAACTTTTCTAAATGAACATCACATGTGAGCTGCAGATTTTCACATACCCTTACTGCCATGCCACCACCAGCTTTTGTGCAACTGCAGAATCTTTGACTGTCCCTGTTGTTGATGTAGCTGTCTTTATTTATTTCAGAGTAACAGAAGTCAAAAGTGGCAGAATTCAAAACCTGTCAGAGATTGATTATGACATATATTAGCTCATTTACAGCTCACGTGTTATAAAGGCGTTTCCATCTATGATTGCATCAAATAACTGACATACAAAATAATTCATACATCCTGATGACAGTAAATTATTGTTGACTCTTATTTTTCTGTTGTCAAATAAGATGACATTTACTGATGTCAGGCGTGGATGGTTATCTATTGAGTCACATCAGTGTTACCATGGGATAAACGTCCAAAGATAGTCTGATGAAAAGATGAAAGAATTTCACACAGTTCTTTAAAGGTGCGGCTCTCTGATGATGTATCCACTGAGGCCTTTCTGTTCTCTTTGCTCACAGAGTAGTATCTATCTGTCCATCCCATATCAGATTTGCTATTTCACTTGAGGACCGTGGCCTCCCTTTAATTTGTAGAACTCCAACAAACTGTCAAGCACATCTCAGCGCTATCTCTTCCACTTCACAGAGCTTCCCCTTGTTTTGCCTGTTGCAGTAAACATCTCTGAGCTGTAACTTCAAGACTCTGCTCTCGTAATGTGCAACTAGGGAGTAACTTGGAAATTACAAAGCACGCTGTTGTTTCGACCATTTTAATGTGATTTCCTTCAATAAAGATTAACACAGCCAATAAAAGCGACGTCAATAAGAGTAACTGTGTGGTTAAAAGCTTATAAATATATAAAGAGATCTGCACCTTTGATTTATTCAATTAATTGTCTCAAGCAGATCCATTTAACTTTAGACTGCATGTGAGGAAATAAAAGCTATGGTAAGTCACACATGTGGCCCTCAGAGGGCTCTTACTGTTGGTCTGTTGTTTGTCTGAATGCACCACAGAGAATTTTATTATTATCGGTGCTTTTGGAGCAAAAATCTTCAGCATATACCTGCTGTTAGAAGAGCCATATGGCATATGTTGCACTACCATAAACCTGTTGATGCAGCAGAGAATGTACAATTAAGAGACGCAGGTTAGCTGCTAAGCATATGTTGTTTGGTCATTCTCTGGTACTGGATATCCAGAGGCCTCATTCCGAAAGATGCAAGTACCAGGCAGCCATAGCCCCTCTGGCTGTTTTTGCTTTCGGATCTAACTCATGTGAAATTGATGTGCACCAGACACTGATCCATGCTAAGATGGGACAACCTCTGAAACAAATGTCAAAATCATTCTTATCTGTATCTCCTTCTATGTGGTACCATTTTTCTTCTGTCCACATCCCTGGCACTAATGGATTTCAGCCTTGCAATTTAAAGGGGCACACAAAGAGCAAAGGGCCACGTTTTAACCGTCTCCACGTACCTAATGAATCAAAGGCTAGCCAAACACATATGGAAGGTGTTAGCTTCCTCCCCTTCTGGGACATCTGGTGAGAATAGGAATGTGCAGCCATATTTTTCTTTCCATGTGTGACAATAATATTATAATACAGGTCACATATTATAATATCTGTCCTCTAATTAACCAGTTTATTATCTTGTATTGATATGCAGGAGATGGAAGACAGACTGCTAGATTGAAAAACATAAAGCAACCTTTAATGATAGGCTGAGAATGATTTACAGAAATATGGGAAGAAAAAAACCCACACAAAGTTTAGCAAGCAGGTGCAAGTGAGTACAGACAAGACAAAAAAAAAATCCATAAAACCTAAGCAGATATGGGGAACATGAAAATAAAACATGGTGACAAATACAAGGAGAGCGCGGCGAGAAAAAAAGAGGCAGGTGGGTAAACAGACAGACTGACAAAGACTGACTGAGAGACAAGACTATATAAATACACACAGGGCTGCTTGCATGACAAGAAACAGGTGGAAACAATTAGGGCAGACAATCTCAAAGGTGGGAAATGAGATAAAGATAGGAGACAAAAACACTGGAGAGATGCAAGGTAAGTCATTTTTAAGTATGAACAATCCTGGATTTTTTTGGCAATGGCAAAAACCAATCCTAGGGCCCGGACAAAGGCCCTTGGATTGTTACAGTAAGACACAGAAAACATATATAAAAAAACCAAGGAAGACTTTGACAAGGAAGTGCAGGAAAAACACGGACAAAGTGAGATACATGGAATAACAACCCAGACCATGACAGTGACAGTCAGATTTCTCTTTGCTTTATTATTGCTTACAGAACCTGTGATATTTCTGTGAGATGCTAGTCAGTCTGTTCACACTCTAAAATAAGAACATTAACATTAAACCTCCTTATAAAGATGGCCAGTTTGTTATTCCATGTGCTCTTCCTGAGAGCTTGAGTGCTTTATTGTCAGGTTTCATTCTCCACATGCAACCACTCAGTAACCCACTGAGGTCCCCTCATCTTTGCTTCTGAACTGACTCCTTGCTACCGTACCTGATAACTTTTGTTTGACTCCCTTTTAATTTCACCTGCGTAAGTAATTTTGCTCAGCAGCACTCAGCAGATCCCAGTATATAGAAAAGCGAATAACTTGCATCTCGTCTGCGTCTGAGGACTTTCAGGTCAAGTTTGGCAGTCAGGTTGATGAACAGACTTAATGTACTGGATAGCTATACAGCTCTTTTCAAATGTTAAGTTCTCTGCCTGTAAGAAAATTGCATATACATAAAGCACAGTTCGAAGTCATATTGGTAAACAATTTGTCTGTCAAACCCACTTCATCTTCGGTTTCGTTGAATTTTTTATTAGATGTAAATGAAAATGACATCAATATTTAAGAAAGGCTGTGAGTAGCAGGTCCACTAGGCAAGTGTTTAGAGTGGGAAGGAGAAGGCGGTGTTCATAGCCTGCTGTGTTGAAGCATTATCACCAGCTATGGCTGAGTTTTCTGATGAAGCTGTCATTGCCTGAGAGCAATGATGCATTTTGCTGGAAAGCAAGCTTTCAGATTATGGCCGCTGTATCAGCGGGCATCAGATGATAATCTTGCCGAGTAGGCGATGAAAAGGATAATCAAGTAGCTTATGGCCATCATGAGAGGGAACAATGCAAAAAGAGAGATGCCAAGCCTCTTTAATTATTAATACTATGGCGGCAGCCTTGTGGGCATCGTTAACCTGCTGCTCGGCCATTCACAGGCAGAAAGAAACCATAGGAGGTTCTCGTGTGCTAATGTGCTCTGCAAAGTGTCACCGCACAGCAGAGAAAGCCCGCATTATTATTACTGTGACAGGACTCATGTAAATTCTAGATGGGAAAAATTCCCCCAAACACTTGTAAACTACCATCTGGCCTAGCTGTCACCAGAACAAAGCATAAATAAGAAACTCATTTTGATTTTCTTTTTTATTTGTTGTAATCTCTTTGTTGCATTTTGTTTGAAGCTTTTGACATGCCATCTTAGCAAGTCTACATATTTACATAATAATCACAATATTTATAGAACTGGATACACATTTGTGATGTCTCGGTTTATCTAAAGAAAAGGCACAGAAGGAATGGGAAATATGAATTTTGATGCATAAAAAATTACATTAATTACAATTCTGAATAAGACACTATTCACTATTCAAATGCTACAGCTCAGTAAAAGGATTCAAGGATTCAAGTATCAACTCTTGAACATTAAAATGCCTTTTTCTTTCTAAAAAAAAAAAGAGTAATAGCTTAAAAGAATTGTTCTAGCAGTAAAAATGGTGTGCAGCACATATTGATTCAATAAGTACAGACAACAAAAGAGGTAAGAAAGTACCTTTTTGCTGTGTATGCATTCTTGCTCTAAAGTCAGGAGCTGTTGCTGTGGTATTGCTATCTTAAAATAGCTTACACACAGGCTTTCTGCTTTGAGAACAATGTATCATTTGGTACTGAATGGGCCAATGCCATTCAGTCAAAATACTGAGGCAGAATTTTCCTTTGACACGCAAGTGTTAAGGGGTTAAGCATCTACAACTACAAAGTAAAAATCCCACAAAGCTGGAAAAAAAGTCAATGTAGTACTGATAAAATACACACATGCAAACTCAAAGTTGAAATACACAATACAAATGGAGCCACACACACACACACACACACACACACACACACACACACACACACACACACACACACACACACACACACAC
>JAVDPK010001242.1:2133075-2144094 GCA_034780415.1 Cichlasoma orientale | reverse complement strand
ACACACACACACACACACACACACACACACACACACACACACACACACACACACACACACACACACACACAGTGAAAATTGTGAAATTGTCATTATGAAAGAATAAAAGTCCCCTGTAGGATAGGGCCGTATTTGAGGACAAAAAAGAGAAGAAGCAGATTTACCAGATGGCTGGGTACACACATAAAACACAGCATCAGCAAAACCACTAAAACTCCATCGAACGGTAAAAAATGATCAGTGAACATAAAAGCCAGTGCTCTAAAGGAAAAGAGCAGGGTGCTGAAGGACACTTGCCTTTCAGTTTAATTAAAGAGATACATTTTTAAAGATCTTGATTTTTTTCTTTTTTTTTTTTTTAAATTGTAGCATTGTTTTAAAAGTTCACCGCATACATAAAGGAAACAGCTATGCTGTGATTTCGACAAAAATAATCACTCAGATAAGTCTTCCTCCTTTTTTTTTACTCTCTTATTGTGCACAGCCTCTGCATAACAAACCTCGAGAACAACACTGAGCATGTGCTCGTTCATGTTTGCTGCTGATCTCTTCTCATATCATTCACTGAACAGAGTAGATGCAGAGAGAAGTGTGCCAGTGGTTGGGTAAGCCCATATGAAAAAGAAGCAGAAAAGCCTTTCCCATTCTCAATTTTTCATTGCCTCCAATAGTAAATGATTACACCTTATATAAAAGTTTAATACTGAGGTAAGCTGTTGAAGATATCCCAAACTTTTCTGTCAGTAAGCGCTGCTGTTTTTGGCACCGCTAGCCTCTGTTAGCTGGCGTTAATGAAACTGTCTTTGACGTGGATTTAACTTTGTTGGACTCTGAGGCTTAAGGAAAGAGCTCTCACATGATGTGAGAATGTAATCAAACTGTTTATATGATATATGTTTGTGCAATAAACTGACCGACCAAATTGAAATCTACCTTGTCAAAACAGTATTTCAGGCCCAGCTTTTCTAATTAACAAATTGCGCCTAGTTTAGGTGTCTGAGCCAAAAAATAATCTCAAATGAGTCAAACTGTCACTTTTTTAAAAATAATTTTCTTTTATTTAAAGAAATATGGTCCTTAGTAAATTGTTACTGTGATCAATAATTTCAAATTTACAACTCTAATGTCTAGTAAAGCGTGGTGATGAGAGAGTCAGAATAGAGTCTTTGACTGACTGATGAAGCAGCTGCCAAATAGAGTAACCCTTAAGGGTTGCAGGAGTCCTGGCCCCTGAGGTTAATTAGCCTGGACAGGCTAGTAGTCTATCATGCTTGGTGCAGGAGTTAGCATCTCTCTGTCTCCCTGACAGGCGTCTGGCAGAATATTGACATACATGCACGTCAGGATGTCTTTTGTTGTAAATGGACTTAAAGTAAAATACAATACAATTCCTAAAGTCTGGAGCAAACTAGAGGAGAAACATGGAAACCCTGGTGACAGCTCAATTATCCACACATCAATCAGCAGGGGATGTGATTGGTTGTGTAAATGGAGCTGGAGTGATGTGTTGTGGTAGATCAATGGCCCAGCGGTCTGCTTCTCAGACAAGTCCAGCACCATCATCATCACCTTCACCCCCCACAGAGTTGTTTGCATCCTGTTTCTCATCATGTTGATGACTTAAAATGAGGCAGAGTTATTTAGAATAAAAAATAATTGATTTTGCTATTTATTGTTAAATTTAAAGAGGTGTTATGGGAGCATATGGGAGATCCCCGGATCATACTGTACAACACATAAATAGTAAGTTTTCTGTATGTGTATAAATCCCTTTGTAATAAAATGTGCATAAATCACAGTTATTAAAAATCCTAATACCACCATAATTACCACATTAATTATGATAAGCCTTAACTGCATGTGTGAGACCCAGCACTTACACAACATAAATTAAACCACACATGTCATTAACAATGACAAACACACTAATAAAGTGTATTGTTGTTATTGGTTCATTTTTATCTGTCTCAGCATCTGTAATTTTACGTTGATTTTGTGCCCCTGCTGTGTGGCATCTTTTACCGAAAGATGTTTTAATTCTGACCAAAGCAAAGACTCTTAAAACATTCCTTGGAAGCTGTTGCCCCTCTTCCGTTTTCCCTATCAGTGGGCGCACGTGGTAATCGACCTGTATTTACATGCATGGTTTTACAAATCACTTTACAGTGGGTTTTCTTATTCTCTCTCTCCCACACACACACATACATGTACACACGCACACACAAACACAGAGCAATAAGATGTATGCTAATTCAGCGTCCAACCCTGCAATTACTGGACATCCCACTGTACCACCTGAGCCATGTCTGGCAACAATAATTAAACGCCAAAGTTTTTCGGCAGAGTGCATCGCTCGGGAGATATTCTAGCTTCCCACGTTGGAACTTAGGCCTGGAAAACTACTTACACATTTATAGCAGCAAGGCTGAGTCAACTCAATTAGCTACGAAGTGTAAGGTTCCTTCATCAGCTATAACTTCTTTTGGGACTGTTACCTGCATATTGGCTGTTGTCATATTCCGAGCTCATATTGTCTGAGCTTATCATTTAAAATGATCCGATTCATAAATGCAGCAGATCTCATATCTCATCCTCGGTAACCTTATGTACATCTTCGTTTCCAGAGCTGCTGTGAAAAGCCGGCAATATCAAAGAAAATGCTGCTCTTTACAAAACCTGACATTCAAGTGCTGCACTATCATTAAATGTTACTGCAAGATACTAATATTAACTTTCTTGATTGTGTCCCTATTAATTTATAGCAACAGTGAGAACAGTGGGTCAAACAGGAGAGCACATCTCAGCGTACTATGAATTAATCATGCAGTATTTAACACACCTGCTGCTAAAAAAATAACAATTGTTACAGAAAATGTTTCATTTTGATACTTTTGACACTTGGATGTTGTTAAGAACAAATAATTTGAGCAATAACAAAGTTTGGCGCTTAAGTTGATGCTACACGGACAACTTTTACTGTGTAGAGTCATGCTAGAGCCCTTTACTGATTTCAGAAGGAAAATATTGTGGCTTTTCCAGCATTAAAGGTTTTCTTGTCCAAAGACACGGCCATCCTCCTCATAGCGGTCAGCTGGTTGTTGGTTTGGCAGACTCGTGATGATTAGAGCAATGTGCAAAAAGACCAATCAAAAAACACACTCACTGCCAAATAAATGGAGCCTGACTTGACATAAAGACAGCTTGTTGCAAGCCTTGATAGTATTCAGATTTATCCCAAAGGCTTTGCTAACTCATGTTCTGAAATGTTGCAAAAGGTTCTGTCACAAAAATGTTGTGATTTTGGATTTTACGTCTTTTCACACCGAAGCTGCTTATTCATGTTGAAATGTGAGAAGTTTTTGTTTGTCTTTGTCTAATAAACACGACAAGAAATGCGATTTAATTTTTAACAACTCTTATATAATAATTATTATTTTTTTAATAGTGTTCATTTTCTCCCACCAAGAAAAGAACAGGAGGGAAAAAAAAATCCACACAAGAACCTTCTTTTCCTGGATCATGTGTTTTCTTTTGTGTGTTAACTGCTTTGTGGAGATGTTTTCAGAATGCATAAATAGCATATGACACCCATAAAAACCAAAAGGGTATTCTTCACAGAGAATACGAGTGCAATGTAATGGAACAGGTAAGAGGCAGAGCTATAATGATGGGAAGTTGATTGCAATGCCATTATCTATCATGCCTTAAAATGGAGCACTCTCACACCCATTTCTAATATTATGTACCAACACCCCAGTCTCCTCTGAGTCCTCAGCATCACTCTGATGTCCTCTCTTCTACTCACATGTACATCACAGAGAAGACAAGGGTGCTTTTAAGGAGTAATTTGCAGCACACTGCTTTTTTTTCCTATTATCTTGCACTATTCCTGAAGTGACCCTATCCTCATTACTTCTGTCGTTCACATTGTCTTTCAGTTCATGATCATCTCTGATAATAGAGGGCACTTTTAATCTGAAATTGAACAAATAATTCACGTCTCCTCACATTAGTAATCATACCCTTACTATGAATGCAACTCCTCTCTGTTAATCAACCTTGTTCATGCATGACGCTTCATCACTCAGCTGCCGCAGTAAGATAGGATGTGTAGAAAATGGCCTCATTAAATTTTACAACAGTCTCCATCAATAGCAACCAATTCAAACACTTTGTTCCCGCTCCTTCATCAGAGAAAATCGCAAACTTATCAAGTAATGAAAACTGTTTAGACAGTGTGTGGAGTGCATTGGCTTTATCAAACTGTTATACATACTGTACCTGTTTAAGAAGTTTTCAAATTAAGATTTTGATTTCAAGTTCGGGACGGCGTTTCCGCCTTTCTGTCTGTGATAATCAAATGCAGCAGGTGGTGAGGAAATGTGCATCTCAGTAATCATCTCCATTGACATGTGTTAATAGCTCATCAGTCTAAATTGTACTAATAACTGCTTTCAGGGATCATGATTGCACATACTTCAAGGTCTTGATGCCAGGGGTTGTGTTTAATTTCTGAGTCATGCTTTTATGAAATGTTTTGTGAACCTATGCTGAATTCTGACAGATGAGTGCAATGTAAGTGAACTGCTGTATACAGTGAAAAGTGAAACTGCCGTTGTTGTTGTTGAATGGTTACATAATTCTCTTTAGCTTTCTCACAGTTATACTCAAGCAGATGCAAACTAAAGCACTTCCATACCCAACAGCTGTCTACCCTGCTTTCTGATTTATTGGTTATTGCACCTAAATCTGAATTTGGCCTTCAGCTGGCAATGCTGGCTGATGTTGTTGGCTGTATCCATGTGGCTAACAGCACCACACACCTGTGTTGCAGGAAGCAGAGCTGAGATATTGCCACATAATATAATTGAATCATTCAAAATTACCCTTTAGGTTTCCTGTTTGTTTAGAGACAGATTATCTACAGTTTGAAGGATATGTTTGTAACATCAGTGTCTGAGAGAGGGTATATTTTCCATTATGAGCTTTATTGCAAAACACAGTGTCAGAGTGAGGGAAGATATGTAAGGGATTTGCTGCTGGCTTCTTCATGAGAATGGTTGTCTGGCTCTTTCTGATGGCCCTGTGATTGGCTGAAGAGATGCCCATGGTGTCCAGTGTCCAATGGGGTGGGATTCAACCTTTCTGCAACCCTAGCTGGATAAGTGGTTACATGGATGGAGTGGTCCATTCCTTAATGTGAAGACACTAAACAATAATAACATCATGTGAAATAATGGATGCAAATCTATTTAAATCTCTAAATGCTACAGTATCTGTCATACTGATGGGTAAACATTTGCACCAATTTAGCCATGTAATCAAAACAAAACAAAACTCTGCTGTGACTGGCTTTAAATTTGACGTTTTGGTCAACTCTAGCATCTCTCAGCTTTCTCAACTCAACTTTATTTATAAAGCACTTTAAAATCAAATGCCATTGGCCAAAGGTACACAACTAAGAGCAAACAAAAACAAAAACACAGACATAACACAAGGAAACAATAAGTAAAACCACAGTTAAGACAGTAAACTAAAGAAAACCAACATCTCAGACAGAGTTAAAAGCCAAAAAGAAGAAATGTGTTTTAAGAGAGGATTTAAAAGCAGAGAGTGAGTCAGGCTGCCTAATGTGCGAGGGAAGATTGTTCCACAGTTTTGGCGCAGCAATTGAAAAAGCGCGGTCACCTCTGAGCTTCCTCTTTGCCATTGGGACAGCCAGCAGTGCCAGATCAGCTGACCTACTGTAAGTGAACGTGAGGGAATGTACAGGTGGAGCAGATCGGACAGATATGGGGCGAGGCCGTGAAGACATTTAAAAACAAATAAAAGGATTTTAAAATCAATCCTAAAACAAACATATGCAGACAGTTAAGCTAGAATTAAAGAACACTGGAAATATCGAAAAGTTCTTGTGTCATTGCTTGTCATTGCTTGGCTGTCTTTTGCCAGCTTTTCATGTGCTGCATCTCATACAGATATTTGGTATCAACTTGTTGTGGCTGTGGCTATGTTCACGCTCACACGGCTTTAAGATGCTATCAAAATTACCAATATTTCATTTAAAAAGTTCATGTTACAAGTTCATGCCATAATATTTTGTTATGAAACCATTACAGTTATCATTAGATGCATACAGATATTTCATAATAAATAAAACAGATTTCACTTTTTCTTGTCTTTCCCTTCAATGAGGTAATAACATACATTTGTTAACAGTATACAAATATGCTTGGTTAACTGTGAAGTAGAATTCATGTTGGAAACATTAACATGCTCCCAAATTATTTTTAAAAATTCTCAGTTGTTGTTAAATATGGTTAACTAAAATACAATATATTACATTTAGAATAAATGTTTTCATTTTAAATTACAGTAACACCATTTCAGCTGATATTGTAATCATCTGTATTAAAGGTAAAGTATATTTTGCATATAGCTGGGATCAGTTTTTGCAGCGTATTTGTTTCTTACATACTCAGCACAGGCCTTTAAATCTGCAACAGAAACAACGTGTTCAGCTTCTCAGCCCATCTGCTCTCATTAAGTGGTGCTCTCCCCTTCTACAATAATTGACATGTTGGTGAGCAATGACTTACAGTGTGGAGTTTCACAGACAACCTAGCTGAAGTGTGTATCAAGAACTAATCAATATCGATAACAAACAGCCCAAATTAGAAAAGCAGACTGTGGGGAGGGGTTCCTGTTTAACAGTCTGCAGGAGAGGACTGAGAGACTTCATGGGTAGCACTGGGAGTTTTAATAGCATAGAATCAATGAGCACTACCCGCAAACCTTTCACGGTGAAGTTATTAATTGGCAGTGGAACAATGCAAAACTGCAAAGCTGCAGAGTTGTGGGCTTCCAGCAATTTAAACCGGGTCCATTTGCCATGACAGGAAGGATCCCTGCCTGATTTGTAATAATGTTTTGTAGTACTCAGCCAAGCTATAGCCACTCTCTCTGTTCTGTCTGTAGTTAACACCCATGGATTCGGAAGATGTGGAGAAATTCAATCTGTGGTCTCCTGCATAAAATAATGTTGTGAGAAACATCCAGCAGTGTCTTGTTAGTACTCTACATGATGTAGAGGTTACAGAGTAGAAGAGCTTTGTCCTCCGTTATCCTGTCAGTCCAGCATTGCTTACCAAACAAAGGAGAGTGATTTATCTCAAAATCTATTATCAAAATGAGGAGGCAGAAACCAGGGCTCATAATTCAATTGACACTTTATGATGTTTGTTATTGGGAGCAGAGGGGTGGAAACAGATGTTAAAATATGGCTGCTGACAGAGTCACTAATAGAGCTACTGCCCTACGAATATAAAATACACACACTGCAGTGCCCTCATTTTGAAAGTATCTACCTGACCAGAGAGAAAAATAACAAAATAAATTGCTTGATTTTTTTAAAGACTCAATCATCCTGCACACATACATCGTTATAGACTTGTACTTGTAGATTTAAAAGAAGGCAGATGATATAGCTGATCAATTCATCTTATCCATCTTTGAACCAACATGATTCTATTTGTTCCATTTGTCATAGTGGATTTATGGGGCTTCTCTAAATGTCTGCAGTCCATGTTCACTATAAAATACCTCAAGAGGCAACCTAAATGCTGCAAAAGCCCAGCTTGGACTTAGACAAAATCCTACATGTGCAGCAGGAAAATCCACAATAAATGACTTTGTGCTCAAGATGCTGTTTACACAACAAAAGACTAATGCAACAAGAAGATGAGTTTTAACACGATGAGGTAAATTTTCTTAGCCTGTTTCATATTTAAGTGAATGGATGACAAGTTACTAGAGGGCAGTCCAGTGGAACTTTATTTCTGCTTATACAGTATGATATGTGTCACTCTGAGTATCTTCTGGTTTTTATGTCACTCATGCTACAAGAGCCTGACTTTAGTCCACTAGACACATTAATTGTCATTTACACACACAACTAAATTAAGGTCAATACGAAATGTGTTAAAACTGATGACTAGTCCAAACAGCTGTTAGTACTCAATAAGGATAGTGAAGATATGTATAATATTGTCAAAGTAAAGATAACTTCTAAGTTCAATATGGGGGCCGGTGGCATGGACGCAGCAGATCAGGTGGTCAGCCGCGGGATCAGCGGCGAGAACAAAACAGTTCGCGCAGGGCCAGCGGCATTAACAAGGTGGATCAGGAGGATGGCCGCGGGACCAACGGTGTGGAGGATGTAGATCAGGAGGCCAGCCAGGGGGGTGAAGATGCGTGACCTCTGGTGGATGTCTGCATGGCCGGCGGCAAAGATGCTCTGGAGAACGGTCTGGCAGTTGGCGCTGGTGGCGAAGACCCTCAGGTGACATGGCAGGAGGCCGATGTAGACAAAAGTGACAGGACATCTCGGGTGACTTGGCAGAGACCCTTTGGCGACTTGGCAGGATTCAGAGTCTCGGTCCCTGGTGGCTCGGACTCAGTGGAACCCTCTGGAGGCTCAGACTAAGTGAGATCCTCGGGACTCTCTGGTGGAGCGGGACTCATCAGCTCCGGACTCTCGGGACTTTTTGGTGATTTGGGGCCCATTTGGGTCTGGCTGTGGTGAAGACTCATGCGAGGACGATGACTTTGGAGACGTGGCTGGTGTGGACATGGTCTCTGGTCGAGGCCATGCTGCAGCTGGCGTAGGCGGTGACGCTGCAGATGCTGCTTAAGGGGGTGGCACTGCAGATGCTGCTACTGCTACTGCTGGCTCAGATGATGCAGCAAACACAGGCCCTGAAGAGTCTGGCGGGGATGATGATTGTGGTCGTGGTGTGGCAGGCTAAGTAGACTCTGGTGAAAACGTGGTCTCGGGCTCTGGCGTGGACATAGGCGAGGTCTTCACCTCTGCAGCGTCACCGCCTATGCCAGCTGCAGCACAGCCTCGACCAGAGACCATGTCCACACCTGCCACCTCTCCAGAGTCATCGTCCTCGCATGAGTCTTCGCCAGAGCCAGAGCCGAATGTTCTAGGGTCTTTACTTTACAATGTAAAGTGCTTTGACACAATTGTTGTGATTTGGCGCCATATAAATAAAACTGAATTGACTTGAATTGAATCATTATAACGTTACACTTCTCACTATTACTCTACTGATAAGCTCATGTCAAACTGTTTCCCACCTTTCTTCACTCCATATCCTCTACTCCAATTAATATGATATTTTTAATATTGCAGATTTAACTAAGATACCTGTTCATTTACAATATCAATATGTATTTGTTTGTTAAATGACATGCCACACACATGCCAATGGATGCATCAGAGGCCAGTTGGAATTCAGCATTTTGCACAAGGAAGCCTAGGCTGGAGGAGCCAGGGGCTGCATCACTGACCTGATTAGTGTATAATCATGATGCGCTCTACCTTCTGACTCACAGGCACCCTCAGTGTCCACCCACTTTTATTGATCAAACTTCTTCCAGTTCCAATATAATAACAATACTGTGACTTAAGTTATCTGCTGATACCAAGTACCAAGTGTTACATTAATAAGCTGTATCCGCATCTCTAAGAGAGAGACTGGGAATTCTTCTTTTAGTGTGTAAGGCAACATCACATTCAACTTAAACATGGTTATTGCTTAGCGCTGTTTTTATCTGTAGAACATGAAATGACAAATTACATAAAAGATTAATAATAATTGATTGTCAAGTGCAGCCTTTTTATGATATTTCTGATTTGCATCATTGTGCTTTGACGCTACGTGAGAAGTCCTTTGATGTCAAGGCAGTGCATAAATAGACCAGACACCTCTGTAAATGGTGCAGAGACTCCCATCTCTGTAATTCCAGAGACTGATTAGAGATCTTATCTCATGTGAATTGGCCATTAACATTACAGATGTCCTGCGATAGAAATTACTTTGTGACAGCCCAATCTGTTCATAAGGGACTTAAGATCATTATGAAGAGCTTTGTCAAAGTTGTGTATTCCTGTTGTGCTCTTGTGTTGCTTTGTTTCCTGACTGAGTTGGGGTACATCATGTCTGAACCCATTAATCTTCTTGAGTGTGGTAATGAATGCAGTCGTGCCAGCCTGTGTTGTTTGTTCTTCAAATAATTAGAAGAAGATTACACCTAAAGTTCATGAGGCTTATTAGAACCATGATATAGAGTACATAGAAACTAATGCGCTTGATGTTTCATGAATACTGGCTTTTGGCATTTTGTAAGAGTGACACGCTCCATTCTGGAGAAAGTGCAGGTGTTGCAGGAGCGTGGCTGCAGCAGCCATCTCGACCCAGTCAGCTGCTGCAGGAAGACCAGTGAACTAAATGGGCTTCAGGCTTCAGGTGCTTGGCTGATCTGTTGTTGAAAGTCAAAACCAACAAAGGTGAGAGGGTTGCAGCGAGTGGAATCGAGTTCAAATCCTTAGCTTAGAATAGAGTTTCAGTATGAATTAATGCCACTGTGCTTGAGGGAGTATAACATAAATGGTTTTCATGAGGACTGAAAAGGTCATCGCACAAAATAGTGGGGCATCTGTGTGATGTTGAAACAACCTAGAGTGGTAATTTCCTGGGAGGCATTGTACTTAAATGCAATGTGAATGTTCAGATAGTAAACATAATTGTATTGGCAGATATGAAATGACACCTGTGTAACTCTGATGGCTTAAAGGTCCCAGGAAATGAAAAATGTATTTTCTGTAGCGTTAGTCTGTGGACCTCGTGGCCCTTGATCTGTTGTTCAGATGTCTATCATTTTATGCCAACAACATGGCAGAAATCCATGTTTGAGGTTTTTTTGCAACCCCCAATAACCCATTTGGTACATCACTGAAAATATGATTCTTTATTTTGTGGTGAGTTTCGTCACATGAATGCATATTCCTTTGTTTTGCCTCTTTGTGCAAGGGAAACAAGTCATATTCATAACAAATAAATACATTGATGTATTTTAGCCCATCATCACTCTCTCATTTCGTCCAACAGAGGGCTCTCGCTGCGGTATTGTATCACTTCCTGTTCCTGTATCGGAGCACAGTGGTGTTTT